>QTSX02007255.1:0-206964 GCA_014839935.2 Entomophthora muscae
TCAGTGTCGTTTTTTACATGAAGCTCCTAGACTGGTAACTTTTAATGTGAGCAAACTTGTATTAAATTATAGTGTCCTGATTAATTTTACAAAAAACCCTCTAGAATCCTTCTCATTGATATAGCTTTCTACCAGCCCTTGATATATAAAAATACTTCCGGTTTAAATTAGCCCACCTGGGTTTAATCTGTCAGGAGATTTCAAATAACTGCCAGGCTGGTGGTAGAAATATTAGCTGGGGAAAAATTAAGGATATTTTTGAAGGATAACCTAAAGGTAAAGCCATACATAATTTCTTGCTGGGGAAACAAAACATATAATACTTGGGGATAACTGGAAATGACTATAAAGCCACTTTAAAGATTTTTTGGGGAAATGGTATCGTTGATAAATATTATGTTTCAAATTGCTTCATAAAAGGATAAAATATTTTTTGCACTAAACCTAATAAGCCTTTTATTTCAGGTTTAAGAGTATACAAATTGTAACAAGTGCTACGGCGTGAAGATAAGATCTCCTTGGTTTTTGGATACATGCCTTTTTTAGGCTGAGCTGTCCGTCACAACCCGTATGTTCTTATTGATTAAATCTTCTTAAAAGTCAGTGATTATAGTTAAGGTTTAGTTACCGATAACAGGGTTCCCTTGACTTTGAAGCTTGTTTGTTCTTGACGCAGAAAACACTAGGATGTCAGATATGTTAAAAATGGGATTACCTTTAAATTGACCGTTCTGAAGTTTGTAGGTGATCCCCACTTCTTCAAAAATAATCACACGAAGTTTAGGGCTGTTAATGATGTTGATGGGTGTGGTTAATTGAGTGGCTTTCAGATAAAGAACTTCAAGGTTTGGATTGTCTTTGAGGGTGAGCTGACCAGCACTAAGGAGAGGTAAATGCATCTGGCTGTATTGAAAATTCTTAATCACGAGGTTGGTAACATCAAAGGAAGCACATAAAATCTGTGAAATATCTTCAGCTCCCGCTGCAGAGATAACAACATTTTTGACTTTCTGTAGGCCCAGAAGTGACATGTTGTTCATCTGTGGACAATCTTCGATTGTTAACTCTTCCAGTTGGGGGACATCAATGCCAGAGATACTGATAAGGGAGCTGTTGCTGATTCTTAGCGTGTCAATGGCTTTTAGAGAATCGAATTCAAGATTGTTGGATTGTTGGTGAAAGTCAATAGATTTGACACTTTCTAACTGATAAAATGCCTGTTCATGAGAGATATTTGAATTTGTAACTTCTAAGTTGCCTTTGATTTGTTTGAGCTCTGGGAAAGAACAACCATTTGAATCTTTGATTGAAATGCTACCCCACACTTCTTCAAGGTCAGAAGCTGATAGGCTAGAGTTATGAATGGTTACGCTTCCTTGTATCTCATCAAGTTTGCGTGCAGCAAAGGATCCGGAGTCCAGAATCCTTATATCCCCTTTGATCTTCTTGAGATTGGGTGCTGAAAAGGAGCCTGAGTTCTGGATGGTTACGCTGCCTTGGATCTTCTTGAGGTTGGGGACAGAGAGGGAGAAATTGATGGAATTGATGATCCTGATGCTTCCAGCTATTTCAGTGAGTTTGGGTGCAGAGAATATTCCATTGTAGTTGGTGATGATTAAATCACCAGCGATAGTAGTTACTTCGTACAAGGGAATGCTTCCAACAGACTTTTGATTGATTTCAATTGTTTTGAATTCTTCGCAGTACATATAAGATGTTAAGTTCATGGGAGTATACGGTTGCTTGCAATCAACTTGGCAGCGGTTATTGGTTTCGAAAGCAAGGCCGCGGTCAGTAAATGGCTTGAAGTACTTTTCACAGAAATCATCAGAATTAATAAAAGATGTTCCTTCCCATCTCAGATTCTCGTTCAAGTTCAGTTCGGTGGCATGTTTTATCTCCAGTCTCCCCCAAGTCAATTTAGGTGCTGAAAATAGCTTAACCTTGTTTGACGCTATGATTACATCATCGGCGGTCTCCAGGTTGTTGAGTAGTATGCTTCGACTACCCGAATAATCACTGGTTGTAATGTCTAGTTTCCTTACACGCTGAAGGTTCATGTCGAAGTCCTCCGTCAAGTGTCTACCCCGTACATCGTTTACATGCGTTAACCCTGGAAAGGTGGGATAAAGTCGGTTATTGAACACAAGGGACTCAAGGCGGGTTACGTTGTCAAACTGGATCGTGTTATGAACATCTTTGCCTAATACGACATGTTTGAGACGAGTTCCTGTGATCCCAGTGATGGTTTTAATTGATCCATAATACCACTCGAACACGGAAGGCTCCTCGATTATCAATTCATCCGCTTCAAATCCGAAAATCCTGATTTCTTCCGCCTTTATTTGCGAAAAGTCATTATTTGTAGCTCTCGCATTGTAATTCAGCACAAGCCTTGACACCCTCAACGGCCATTTCAAGTTCGAAGGGAGCTCATCATCAACGCTAAGGTCTCCAGTAACCTCTTGAAGCATGAACTCCTTTTCAGGATCAACTTTATAGTACCGACCAATGTCAATAGACCCATTCCATTTCACACAGTTCACGCCCACGTTAATAAGTTTAGTCGAAGCTTTAAAACCACAACCTAAAAATCAATATTTTCCTAATAACCGTTACCTTTCAATGCAGAACAGCTAGCTAACAGTAAAAGCTTTCCCACAAAACCACACACCTTCATAGCTACAAATTCAATTCCAAAGCCATAAGAGCTTTATACTAGCTCATTTCTCATATGAATTGCAAACACTTATCAAGTTTGTTTGTCCACTTAACTCCACTATCTGATAATCAGATTTAAGCCTTCAACAATTGATATTTTAACCAGTCGACCGGAATGAAATCACCATCTTGCTGCACAGCAATCTGATACTACAACTCAATCATTTTTACCAAACATTTAGGGTTCCACCCTTATTAGATCATCGCAAGCATCCGAAACAAGTGGCTTAACTTTAAAAATTGTTACTAGCCTAGAGCAGTTGTAAGGTTGTTCGTATTATACTTAATTTTATTAATCTATCAACATCTTTAAAGCTCTTAAGTTGCAATTGGTCGGGTACCAGGGTTCATTCATGCGAGGTGGCGCCAAATTTTTATCAGTAAACAGACAAGCACACGACATGCTAGCGATTAATAGCAGCCCTTTAGATTTCCTATTGTGGACATTGGATAAATGATTTAGTTTCTTCAAGGGTTGGTAAAGCTCCCGCCACAATCAGATTATATGATCGTCAAGCAATGGAGTCGAGTCTTTAAACTTGGCTGATGTTTGGCTTAATTTTTTCCAAGACCCTTTGATCCCACTCTATGCATTAGTTTTCAAAGTTGTGGCGCTAGGCAAAATTAAATCAGATTAAACGAAATAAATAAACCAATACATTTATATTGATTGACAATAGATCTAGTTCCACCTTTATCTCGTTTAAATCTGAGTTGATTTTGCTTGGCGCCACAGCTTTGAAAGCTACTGCGGGATGCCTTGATGTCCAAGCTTGGAGCTCACCCTATCAGATTCGCAGATCCGATTAGCAAGCCATATTAGTTTATTATAAACGCACCAACTTTATCAGAATCGGTCTACTTACTACTGTGGAAACCGTTTCATCGCCATCGCAAATCCAATCCTCCCTTAGACTCCCACTCTGAACCCATGATTAACCAAATCATTTAAGGATGAGGCATAAATTCCAAAAAAATAGAATCTGATACATCTAGGGAATTTTGTGGCCCAGATAATAAACTATTCATAATTGGCTATAGACACACCAAGGAATACTCGAGGAAACTATGTACCCATCCATAGCTGCTTCAAAACCATACTTGTGCCACCGAGAACCTCGTCGCTTTCTTACACCCAATAGACGGTTTCCTGCTAGAAATGGGTTGGAACCGAATTTCAAAACTGGTTTCAGAACAACGTCGACTTGAACACGTGTCCAAAATGGGTCTGAGACACTCGAGCAGCATCATATTTCTAAGTTGGAACTGAAAACTTGACACTTTGGGATAACAATTTTCAAAAGTTGACATCTGTCACAACATCGTTGATTATGCCTTCTTGGGAAACCATTTCTCTTCAACATGACTCAGCTACTGGATATTCAGTGGCACTATTGCTACACCTAGGGATGGGACTGTACCAGCAATTGGGTGATCACAGAGCCACAACCCTGTTTTTAAGATGGTTTTAGATTAGGCCTAAAACAGTCTGGATGGATCTGTGCCACAACTTTTTGAAGCAGGTCACAACTTTTGCCTCACTCCATCGCATAGGTCACAAAACTTAAAAAGAGTGAGATTTCCAATAATGAAACAGATGATTTCATTCTACGCGAGGCATAGGATGTAAGATTAAGACAGTTTTTAAAGATAAAATATACTATATAGCTTTGTGCAAGGTACATGATGTAAAACTAGGGAAGTTTCGGCTGTTGGATCTTATTTTTTAGCTAAAACCCATTGCCTGCTTTATCCATCGTTATCTCACAACAATAGCTTGAATTTAAACACAGTTTGTTTTAGTTAACTATAATAAAATACTAGTTGAAAAATGAACAATATCCATCTTAATTAAAAGTATAGTTTATATAATTTTTACAAACAAAGCACAAAACAAGAAATGAGTATGCTTAGTCACATAGCATTCCATACAGATTTGTTTCATGCTTTTAGGGGCAGGTCACAAAATGCGGCAGTTACAACTGTGACCTGCTCCAAGAGCCACAAAAATATCTGCATGAGCTGTGATGTAACCACTGCTAAAGCTAAAAGACATATTGTGACAGATGAAGCTTGGTCACAACTCAAACTGTGACTTCTTGCCCCTGTCTCATCTCTATTCATACCCCATTTAATGTGAGGATAAAGCATTTAAAATCCTATAAGGGATATTAAGCACATAGACCCCATTGCTGCTGTCAGGAACAATCTGCTAGGATTTAAATCCTTAACATGCTCAACTATAGCCAAAGGATTAAGACCAGTGATTTGAGACTCTACGGGTATGAAGAGCATTCACATGTGGTATACTTTTTCAAAAAGAAATTAGTGACTTAACAGAAGATTGAATCTTCCCAGGAATAAACAAGCTTCCAAGTAACTCAAGAGAATTATAGAGCCCACCAGATGAAATACAGGCAGGGTTGGCTTCACTGTAGCATTAGCAAAGGACTGAGAGTTCTCTTTAATGGGTGGATTTTTTGGAAGGAAGAGACATGACAAACCATTGGAAAGGGATTATTTGGTACCATATATATTGTAAAATATTAAGAGAATTAGTACTGGCATCAGTTCTGGTTATTAAAGAAAATTTACACACACAAAATTGGAATAGCTAAATCCAAAACAACCACTTATACCCAAGGGGCTTCAAGGAAGGAGAATTTGGCATTTCTATGTGTTTCCTATAGGAGCCCTTTACAAACATAATTAATTGGTAGTTTGTTATTGTAATAGAACAATTAAATTATATAAGAAAACATGGCTTAAATACCTGCAAGATAATTCCCTAAAAAATCTGGTTAGAAAGGAGAATTTAGGGAATATAAGTTGTAACATTTCACAATAAATAGGCATAACCCATAACTTAGCTCTTTCTATCAAGCATAATGTGGGGACATATAAATTTGAGCCTTTATAAATGGTTGGTATGAAAACCTAGAACAAAAATAGGAGAATCTAATATAACAGTTTGTTTTGATAATGGAGGTAAAAACAGTGTCAGACAGGTCTAGCAGACCTTTCTCATACAGGAGAGGGCTTGGCATTTCTTCCCCAACGTTGAGAACAACATCTGCATCAACATAAGCAAATGGTTTGTGTAAATGACTCATATGTTCAGTTTCTGGCTTTAAGATAAAAAACATCTAAAACCAAAGGGTTTTGCAGCAAATAATCATTGATTAACAGGGACCCAGGTTAAACCTTGCGGCTGGCTGTTTTTCAATAAAATACAACATTCAGGCTCCAAACCAGGTATTTTATCACTTTGAACTTTCACTAACTATTCACTATCATTTTTTGATTCCAAATGACCTTCACACAAGCTTTAGACTTTTAATATATTAGCACTATATGCCAAAAGGCTTGAGATGACAGGGCCATAAAAAGAAAGCTTTCAGATAACTACCATAGCCTAAATGAAAAACATATAGCTTATCACAATACTAAACTGTACTGCTCCTCTTTATAAAACAAAGTATTATCATTTTCTTAATTTTTTCTTTTATCTCATTTCATATTGTCAGAACTTTTGCTTCTGCCCTCAGACCTGGCAGTCTGGTTACAATTTGCTTTATTAAGTATATGGGATATATGTGTCATTTATAGGAGGATTTGCTTGTGTGAAGACAATTGTTATCTGCGGTGTCTGTGAGTTCCTTGGCAGTTCAACAGCTAGAAATGTCAAGGGAGGCAAATTCCAAGCGGCTCTAAGTCTGGTGGCTTGGTTGGGTCTTTGAGAACTGACTACGGTCTTTGGACTTGGATATCTTCTTCTACTGTGAAAAGGTTTTACAGTAGGATCTTTGTATTTTTGTCTGCCTTCCATTATTCTAATGGAAGGGCTTTTATAAAGCTTGCGCTCTCTTGCCAGGATAAGATTATCTGGTGCATATAACTCTTGCTTGGTTGTCTTTTCATCCCCAGACCGCCAGCATCAACCCCCAGAGTCAGGCATCCATACAATGGCATGGGATTCAATATAGTAGTACTTTGAGCAGGGTACTTGTTGTAATAAAGTCATGTGTGATCCATTAGCATGCCAGCAGTGGTGGTGTTAATTGATACACTATTCTTAGTGCATAGTAAACGTTTCATGAGCAATCTTTCTAGCAGGAATTTGCAGTGGCACCGGCAGGTTGCCAGTGCAAAACAATCACAACCCTTTAGAATATTTGGAGAAACTCATGTTCTTCAACCTGGCAGTTTGCTAGAGTATTCCAGAATAACCCTAGCCAAGTGGGAACCAGTTGTAATTGAAAGACCATTTTATTCCTGGTTGTTCTTGCAATGAGTGATCCAAATCTTAATACTAAGGCTTCTCAGATCAATTAAGCCTGCTGGTAATATATTGGAATCTTCTCAAATTAATGGTTTGGAAGGCTGCCAAGATTAACAGGGTAGAACAAAGCCAGTATAAATTCCTGACACATATACTTCCCAGAAGTATAACTAGACATTGATAGCCCAAGTAAGTTATTCACACATACTTAACTTAAAAATTCCTCTCAAGAAAATAGCCTAGAAATTGGTGCTCCTGGCTGGCTGAAGAAGATACAAAGGGGACAAGACATCCTCACAGGATATGACATCTTCAACAACATACTTGTGCACATTTGACAGTTCAGTTACCTTGTTTCCCAAAAAAATCATTAATTGGTCTGCAACAGCAGTAGTCCCTAAGGCACCAATTATAATACTCCAGAACATAAGGTCTGTTGAAGTTAATACCTTTTCAGGAATCATTCATGAGAATGCCAACCTCTTGATTCAAAGCGCACAAAATAAATTCACATTATTCAGTTATTTCCAGAGACTATGAGCAGGAAAAAGAGCCCTCCAGGGTATATAAATAGCCTTCCAATTTGTAAGATAATGGTTTTATAGTAATCTCGCCTAGATTTAAAGCTGGAAGATGTTAAAGACAGCTTTCCTTGTATTATGTTTGGCTCTTGGGCACAACATCCAAGAAGACACAGAAGAAAACCTTTATTATGAATGGTTTGAAGCTAGCCTTGGGTCAGCCTTCAGGAAAAAATCAAGGAGATGTATCTTGATTTCCTAGAAAGATTGATGAGAGTTTCCTTTTAGTGAAAAAGAAAGTAATAAGCTTGAAGATTATGTAAATTCAGAACCTAAAAGTAAAAATGTGGGATTGTCAAATCCTTGATCCAAATTTCAACTTGCATTTGCAGGATGGGCTTTTTTAATTAAATTGAATTCTTTGTATTTTAATTGAATATTTCAAATTATGGGAACTTGTAGACACTTTGCAAATTCCAAATCAAATAACATATTTTAAATAGACAAAATGAATAAAACAGAATCAGATTTGAAGTGTTCAAATCCATCAACTATCTCTTAATAAGTTTACTCTGTTTTTTGGAAATTGCAGGATTGTCAAATTCATGAACCAAATTTCAAATCACAAATGAATGTCACTAGTAAACTCAAATAATAATTGCTGGAACTGGAATCAACTTTGAATACATGCTAAGCACCCTAGAAAACACTAACCCAGATTGAGAAGCCCAATATGACTAAGATCAAAAAAATCAATATCAATAACCATATTTAGACATAAAAATTAAATGAGATTTAAAATTTTCTAAACCTGGAAATGATACAATACACTTCAACTCATAGATATATAAATTATGTTACTATTTAAGGATAAATTGAGAGAAAACAACTATCAAAACTAAACCTAAAATCTAAATAAAACTTATATTTAATATAAAATATTGATTTTTATTTTATTTTTATGGACCATCAATCACATTCCAAACCAGCTCCTGCCCAGCCTGCGGGGCAGCCTGTCCACAAGGGTGTCCCAGAGGGTCCAGGAACAGACACAGAACACAAATTGAAGGGAGTCATGCCAATACACGGGCCTCCCAAGGCGTCAGCGCCAGTCAACTACCTCCCACATCATAATCCAGAAATAGCAGCTTGAATCCCAGACAGAAGCTGCTCTCAAGGCCTGCAACCAAAGTCTCTTACACAAAGGTCATCAGGAATAATGAGGTTACATACACCTCAACCGTAACCCAGTCATCACCTGGCCCCACACTCTTGATCCAAGAGTTGCTACTTCCTGCCCCCATGTCTTTGACACCACCTACAAGCCAATGGCCACCACTGTTAAACCATCTGCGCCTATTGTGTATTCAACCATTGACAGCACCACTGTGAGCAAGCGTGATCCCATCTTCTACACAAAGGTCCCTGTCCCTGTGACAGAAATCACTGGATAATATGAAGCTGCTTCTAAGTGATGGGGAGTTACTACCCAAATCCACATAGAATTGATGATTAACCACCAACACAGCTTCAAATATTTTTTTGTGAAATTTCCAATTGTAACTCCAGTATCAATTAGAACAATTAGTTCTAACCAAAGTAGTCCAAGATAAATGACCTGGGAAAGCATCAATGCATCTTCAGCATAAAATTCTGGGCATTGAGAATTGACACAATTTTCATTTTCAAGAATGGGGGGAGCTGCAAAATTGGCTGGCATGAAATTGACATTGGGAGGTACCAACAACAAAGTTCCAGTTGCAGGGCCCCATCTTCCAGAAATAATTTGGTTCATAATCAGATTGTACAGAATATACTGCAACAACCCAATCACTGGATGCATTTTTAAAATTGAAAATTAGAAATTGGGATAAATGATTTTTATTGAGTAAATTTAGGAGGACTCAACTCTTAGAGTTGAAACAGGGAAAATTATTCAATATATATCAGAAAAATTGACTAAGTAATACCACCTGAGTCTTGACCTCATATTCCTTCCACATTGTCAAGTAAGTATCTGGTCCAGGTTGCAAAGAACCCTTGAGTGACTAGTTTCTGACGACCATACTGATTAACAAGCTCATATTGGGTGACCCTCATATTACATCAATTTATCAACGTCAGTTTGAAAGGGGGAGCTTGTTTCAGCTGGCAGACTGGAGCAGCTGTGACCCATTTTCAATTGACTGTTTGGTTTAAATCTGTTAACTCAGTCAATTTTGATACAGGTTTTCTGGCCTCCTGAGCCTTCATACTTGGACAGAAAATACCCAGCATTATGGAGTCTACTGTGACATTACCCTCTGCTTTAACCCTGGGCACAATACCACCATCTGGGAGATGGGATAAGTAAAAATTCTTATGGGCAGGTAGGAGTTTCATTGTGGCTATGATAAGTTCAGGGTGTTTAATAGCAGTGGGATTGCGCTTGTAGAACTCACAGATCAGATCTGAGGAATTTGAACAATTGTAGTGGAGAACCCAGGAGTTTTCAGAATCAGGATAAACTTTCCATAACACCAAATATTCCAAACAGCAGCAATTCTTTCAGGAAGCCAGAATACAATTTAACTCATACTCAGGTTCTCCCTCCACAAGAATGGGTTGGGAAGAAGGAGTCTCTGTTCCTTTGAAGGGAGTAAGAAGACATTCATGGAAGGTATGGAAAATCTTGAAAGCAGGAGGTAAATCTAGCCGATAGGCAGAGGGACCAATCTGATGTTTTACTTTGAAGGGACCAATTTGCTTGGGATCTAATTTACAACAGGTAATCTTAAGTTTCATATTGCAAGCATCAACCATGACTAGATCACCTGGCCTGTAAGTTGGACCCTCCTGGCGCTTACAATCTGTGTATTCCTTGTAAGTTGTCACAGCAGCGGCAAGAGTAACTTGGAGCTCCTGATGGACCTGCTTCAATGCAGCGGCTTGATCAGTTGCAGCTTCCACATTGCTAACCAAACAAGGACCCATGTTGGAAGAAGGATTGTAACCCACATTGGCATAAAATGACAATACATGAGTTGATGTGTGTGGGGCATTATTATATGTGAACTCTGCCATGGATAAATTATCACACCAGTCATGATGTCGCGCATTAGTGTAGCAACGTAAGTAGACCTCCAAGCTTTGATTCACCCTCTCTGTTTGTCCATTGGATTGGGGGTGGAAAGCCGTGGAACAATACAATTTGATACCTAGAATCCCAGTGAAAGCTTCCTAGAACTGAGCAATGAATTGAGGTCCGCGGTCACTCACAATCTCCATTGGGATGCCATGTAGGGAAAAGATTCTATTCACAAACAACCTAGCTGTTTCCACCAAAGTAATTGTGGTTGAGCAAGGACAAAGTGTGCCATTTTTGTGAATCAATCTAACACCATCATGATTGTGTTAAACCCATTGGAATTGGGAAGTTCACCAATGAAATCCACCAACACAGACGTCCAGGGTCCCGCAGCAGGCTGTAGTGGAACCAGTAAACCAGTAGTCTTATTCCAACTGTCCTTGGATCAAACACATACCAGGCAATCTCAAACAAAAGCTGCTACCTGCACAGTCAAACCTTTCCGGGAAAACTGGCGGCGGATTGGTTCCACTGTTTTGTTTTTCCCTGGATGACCAGCCGTTGGACAAGTGTGATGAGTCTCCATGATTCCATCCCAAATAGTTCCTTCTGGGACCTACAAGCAACCTTGATGATATAGGATAGGACCTATATTATGATAACCCTGAGGCTGACCCACTGGGTTTGCGCAAGCTAGCTCTAATAGCCTATCATAGCTTTGGACAAAGATTGCAGAAACTTAACCTTGGAATACAAGTCCAGGTCTGCGCCCTCAGCTAAGGACAAGGTAGCCAACGTAGCTGGCGGAGGCAATACAAAAGGCACCACATCCTTGTCTGAAATCATAAAATGTGTGCTAAACTTGGCGTTCATACTAGCATCTGGGAGATGGGAAGGGTTCCTGCTTAGTGCATTGGCCAAGTGACTGTCAGATCCCTTAATAAACTTGTAGTGAAACTTGTATCTTGTCAGGTCACCATGCCATCTGGATTGGCAACCTGACAAAACCCTGGGATGTCAATAATATAAAAGAGCTTTGTGGTCAGTTCTTACTACAAATGGATGATGTGCCAACATGAGATGGTGATGCCAATGCTTTAAAAATTCCACAACAGCCAACAATCCCTTGTTTTAAATCATGTAGTAGCGTTCTCAAGCCTCCATCTTCTGGGAGAAATACCCTACAGGTCTCTCAATCCCATCACTAGCCGTCTGCAACAGCACACCAGCCACAGCGTATTTAGATGCATCAGTGGAAACCACAAAAGGAAGCTCAGGATCCACATGTCTTAACACTGGGGAGGACAACAAAAGAGCCTTGACTGCTGAGAAGGCACTTGCGCACTCAGGCGTCCAGACTAAAGTCGTCTTTCCACTAGCCAAATATAAAGGGGCAGCCACCTCAGACAAGTGGGGGGTGAATTTCTTCAAGAACGTACATGTACCCAAGAAACTACAAAGTTGGGATACTGTCATAGGCGTAGCATACTATTGAACCGCAGCTTCCTTGTCAGGGGCAATGGTGTGGCCATCCTCAAAGATAATATTACCCAGAAAGGTAACCTTACATTTAAAGAATTCACACTTACTCCTTTTGATGATCAAGTTTGCTTGGATAATGCACTCTACAACTGCCAACAAGTGGGCCTTATGAGACTCCTCATCCAGAGAAAACACCAAGATATCATCCATATATGCAATGGCACAAACACCTAGGAGATCCCCCAGGACTGAATCAATTAACTGCTGAAAGCAAGCCAGGGTGATCTTCAATCCAAAAGGCATTACATGGAACTGGAAGATACCCTTCTTGGTTCTGAATGCTGTTAATCATTCCATTCCTTCTGCAATCCTGATTTGATTGAAAGCATTCAACAGATCCAGTTTTGAGAATACCTTGGCCTTCTCAACACACCTAGAGATCTGTGCTTTGAGGGGTAAAGGATAAGGATCCAGAATTGTAATGCTATTCAAATTCCCATAGTCAACACAAGGACAAAGGGACTCATTGGACTTCTGAATGAACAATAACAGGGAGCAGATCAACAAAGCCTTTTTAAAAATGTAGCCTTTTGCCAACATGTCACAAGTCCATTCTTCCAAACATGCGTCTTCCTTCAAGGTTAAAGGGTAAATAGAGACACAATTCTGATCAGATCAACAGTAACCTTAAAGTCAAAGTCAAACTGAGTGTGCTTGGGAAGGACCTTACCTCTGGTGGCGTTAAATGCCGCGGACCAGGGTTGCAAGCATGCCGGTAAATCTGAACTTACAATGACAGGGACAGAAAACAATTGTATGGTCTGTGATGATTGCTCCAATTTAGATATATCCAACAGCAAATACAAATAGTTATACCTGAAGAGTGTTCCACCTGCAGCTCATTTTTCTCTAGTAAGGTCAATACAATATGATCTCTCCACCAACTCACTCCCAAAATGATAGGATACATAAGGGTAGAGCAAACAGAAAACCTTGCAGTAAAAGACTGACTTGCAACTACAAAAGTAACTGGCTTCTTCAGCTGGAAAGAGGGAAAATTCTGACAGTTCCCACCCCTAACAAGCATTCCCAGGTGGTACTTGCGTTGTAGCAAGTTGGCAGTCTTCATACTCATGAAATTTTTGGAAGCACCTGTATCCAACAAAATAGCTGGTTGATAGATAGTCTTACCATTATCAATGCTACCATAGAGCAAGAAGTAACCAGAAGTAGATTTATTTGCAGCAAAGGTAGCAATCTTGGCAGGGTCTTGCTTTTCATTGGTGGTACAGACGGCAGCTAAGGAGGCAGGATGCTCCTGGAAGTAACACTCAATCATTTCTTGGACAGCAGCTGGAAGAACGGGGTTATCACAATCAATAGGAACAAGGGGAAACTCTTTGGACATAATCACAAAAGATTTTTCAGGTACAATGTGCTAAAGCATTGCCAAGGAACTATCAGGACCAGACACTACGGGGGCCTCCTTCACATCACCTGGTTTGTTCACCACTGCCAATTGTAGCTGAGACAAGCTAGGGGGAGAACAATCTTGGCTTTGGTTGGAAGGAACTATTGCGGAGCAGGGACCAGAAAACCAGGAGAGTACAGCGGGTATATCCTCAATTACTAATGTACCTTGCTTGGAAGTAGACAGATTTGAGACCAGAGAAAGAATTTGACTTAACAGGGCTTCAGTTTTGGTTAACAGGGAATCCCAAACCGCCAAATCCTGGGCAGTCTGGTCAACTGCTAACCACAACGCTGAGAGTTTATTCACCTTGGGAACATAAATTGTACAGCAAGGTAAGAAACTGAGGAAGGAATACTGAAAGCAGAGTTGTACCCTGATGAAAAGCGTACAGCTTAAAATATACTTTGACCTTCTCAATAGATACATACAAATTTTTTAACAAAGGGTATAGAGATGCACTCTCAGTTAAAAGACGTGGATTACGCTCCACTGCGGACAACAACCATTCATGAGCATCTTCAGAAACCTTTGTCATCACATGGTAAACTTGGGATTTGTGACTAAGGCTTGAGCCAGAATAAAATGATAATGCTGAAAAAACTTCACACAAAATTTCATCAGTGGGTGGAGCAAATAAAATAATCCGGACGCCAAAATGACATGACGCAACAGAAATAGGAAACAGATGATCCAGTCTCAATAACTGCAACCGGAGATGGAAACCACAAATTAAAGAAAAGCCCAAACTGAAAACTCATAAATGAACTGATGCAAATAAACATGGTAAACACAGATATCTCAACAGAGCAGGAGAAAAGAAACACAAATTCATGACAAACTTCTTCCAAAAACTCAGAAGTAGAAGAGTTGAGTAAAGTGACAGAAATCACTGGATAATATGAAGCTGTTTCTAAGTGATGGGGAATTACTACCCAAATTCACATAGAATTGATGATTAACCACCAACGCAGTTTTAGATTTTTTTGTGAAATTTCCAATTGTAACTCCAGGATTAAGTAGAAAAATTAGTCCTAACCAAAGTAGTCCAAGATAAATGACCTGGGAAAGCATCAATGAATCTTCAGCATAAAATTCTGGGCATTGAGAATTGACACAATTTTCATTTTCAAGAATGGGGGGAGGAGCTACAAAATTGGCTGGCATGAAATTGACATTGGGAGGTACCAACAACAAAGTTCCAGTTGCAGGGCTCCATCTTCCAGAAATGATTTGGTTCAGAATCAGATTGTAGGGAATATACTGCAACAACCCTATCACAGGATGCATTTTTAAAATTGAAAATTAGAAATTGGGATAAATGATTTTTATTGAGTAGATTTAGGAGGACTCAACTCTTAGAGCTGAAACAGGGAAAATTATTCAATATATATCAGAAAAATTGACTAAGTAATACCACCTGAGTCTTGACCTCATATTCCTTCCACATTGTCAAGTAAGTATCTGGTCCAGGTTGCAAAGAACACTTGTGTGGCTAGTTTTTGACAACCATACTGATTAAAAAGCTCATATTGGGTGACCCTCATATTACATCAATTTATCAACGTCAATTTGAAAGGGAGAGCTGATTTCAGCTGGCAGACTGGAGCAGCTGTGACCCATTTTTAATCAACCAATTGGTTTAGATCTGTTAATTTGGTCAATTTTGATACAGGTTTTCCAGCCTTCTGAGCCTTCTTACTTGGACAGACAATACCTGGCATTATGGAATCTACTGTGACAGTCCCCTGTGTTGAGCCTGCTAGCCAGGATGTTGTGGTACCTGCCAAGGGCCAGTGTTGGTTGACGGATAGTGAGTGTGAAGCTCTCCTCAACTGCTTGAACGGGGGAATGGCAGTTTTGTATATTGCATCCTAATTTGGTGTCACAGCCAGATACATTGCCAACATCAACACCAAGTATGGCAACACCAGGAAAATTGCCAAATACACCAAGGCTAAGCGGCAGCCAAAACTCTTGCAGCCTGTGCATATTGAAGCAATAAAACAGTGGGTAGCCAAGGATTGCCATCTGGGCTCACTTGCTGTCCAATCAATGCTTTCCACATAGTTAGGGCTTTCTGTTTTCAAAACCCTTGTTTACAAAACAATGGTTGATTTGGGCTTCTCCTGGAAAGTACTGGGAGTTTTGCCGTACAACAGAAACAATGAGAAGACCATTGAGGATTGACACATTTATGCTGAGACATATCTGGCACTAAAGAAAACTGGGAATGTCCAGTTCTTCTACATCAAATTGTTGTTTTCCTCCTCACTCAGGTCTAGGCATGGGTGGGTTGAGAAGGGGTCCAAGGACGGTGTAGCCCATTGTGCAGCTGTCTGTTCCCAGATCTATTCAATGGTTGCGCTTCTTGGTCCTCGCAGGTTGGATCAATACTAAATGATCAAGGGTTCCCACAATAGCAGGACTTTTCTCAATTTTCTCTGAGTCATCAAGGAGTATCTCTGGATCAACTACCACAGTACAACCAACATTTTTGTGCTGGATAATTTTGGGCTCTGTAAAGTGGATCTGGTTGTGTCCAAGTTCCTGTCAATCAATAAAAATTGCCATTCAGCCAACCACTGCCTGGCTGACTGCCCAATGAGACTCCTCTTCCTCCCCCTGTATTCTTCATTTCTGAACCCAATCAAGGAGGTGTTTGATTGGATCAAGAATAAGGTGAAACAAGGCCTTCCTCAGGACACTGAGGATCTATTCAATATCCTTGAGGTCAGTCAATTTGCAATGCCACCTGATGTGGTGGCAGCTTTAACCAAGCACTCAGAATTCTTCCTCCCCAAAGCCCTGGCCTCTGAGCCAATCAGATAAATGGGCGCTCTGGGTTTTATTTGTTTTTATTTTTATTTTGTTTTTATTTTTATTTCGTTTTTATTAGGGCTTTAAAATAATACTTTATGTTTTAATGACATGACATTTGATTGTATTATAGACATATAAGAGTATGTAGAAAAGGTAAGTAAAATTAATTATACTAGGTATGAGATATATTTTTTATTATAATTTACTGAATATTATATTGACTGTTGCGCTAACAAATAAATAAATTAAAAAAGATAGAACTAGATTAATTTTATTTAAATAGTTGTTTATCCTGTTGGTATTTTGGCTTTGTTAAGCCACAAATTGGACCTTGCAGGTCATCATCTGATACTTATTAAATCAGTGCCACTATAGCCACACAACACAGAAGCCAATGATTTTAATGGATTGCTTACTAATTAGTACTTAGGACGTGGGTCAAGCATATTAAATATATTTACCAAATCATATTACAAGGGAAAGTTAATTTGAGTTCTAAACAATCACTTGTTTAGAATATAAGTGAAGCGGGCCGCATGATGCGGATAAATTCAATTTGTGTTGTTTGTATATGTAATAAATGAACCCGTACTCAACAAGCTAGTAAATAAAACATTAATAACTTATTTTTATTATTTGTCATGGTTGCAACTATACCTAATGTCTTGTAATTTATTTAGATAAATTAATATTATAATTTACCTACTAAAATTTAAAACAATCTTAAAATATTAAAAGTAAAATTATAATTATAAACCTTAAAAGTTATATATTAAAGTTTAAATATTCAAAGTTTAACTATTTTTATTTAATTGTGCTATATTCAATATTGAAATATTATAATTATTAAAAATTTTAATATTGAAATACGTATCATTAAAATTTTACTATAAAAATTATAATATTACATATTTAAATATTAAAATTTTAGTATCTAAAAGTTAAAAATTAAAAAAAATTAATTTGCAAGGGAAAAATATTTATTGGGGGGATGCTAACTGCAAAGGGAATGTGATTATTATGGGGAATTATACCCTGAAAATAATTTTCAGTATGTGCATCTAATTAGATCCATGTACTCTTCTGTACGTGGTGGACAACCCTGGATGCAATTGCTAGAGGGGTGGCACTCTGTATCCTGGTGGTTGTTGATTGTTTAATAAAAGGAAGGCAGGTGAGTGAATCAACTAATATGTTTTTTTCAGGGGGCACATAGTACCCGTACAATATTGCCAATGCAAAGGAGTCATACAGGACGTGCTTGACTGTCCTATACCCCCGCGGTGTCTTCTGGCGTTTGAGTGCTAAGCGGCATATATCAATTTGAATAGGTACATCCTCCAACCTTTTGACGTTGGTTTTTAATATGCAGTGAAGGAGGATTCCCAGGTATACCGCAACATGAATTCTTTGTGAGGTATATTTTTCCAAGAACATGCACAGTTTTTTGAAGACTTGAACTAATCTGTTGATATAGGAAGTTTGATTGAATTTGAAGAGGGTTCCAGGGGGCGCCTGACTTGTATCAGCCCCCATGCCTCAGTGAACAATATCAATAAAGGTTTAAATGTGTTCACAAGGACTGTGTCCCCAACTTTGTTTGACAATGCCTTGAATACTTCATTAAAAATTTCAGTTTTTAAATATTCAGTTCAAATTTGAAAGTCAGTTTTTATTAAGCTTTTTATATTTGTTGATGTTTGCAAATGGGAATTGTTGAATGCTTTCATAGATATATTCATCAAATTTTAACTTGACATCTCTGTGAATTTCATTCATTTCTTTGAAGTTGATACTTGAACCTATTTCATATGCTTCCCTCAACCACGGCAAGCACCCTGTGGGTGGTAAATATTCCCTATTTTTAGCTTCAATACTTAAAAAATTATTCATATTCTGTTGAATTATTTTATTTATTTGTTTTACAGGGGCTACCAATGATTGGTTACCCCCGTAAACCCTACTGGGAGTGAAGGACACCACCTTGACAACCTCTGCCCATTTCTTGTTGTGATCAAAGTAAGTGTAAGTAAAACATAAATAAACTTAATAATTCTTTTCCCTGCAGCCCCCTCAGCCACAGGCACCCCTTCAGCAAATTTCATGAGTGTTGGCTGCTCTTCATTAATTTTTCTAGGCTTAATTTTTCTTATATTTCTTGCAATTTGTGTTTCTTCTTGGTTTTCATTTGATAAAATTTCTGTATTTCTTGAAGTGCTCCTGCTTCTTGGCTGAGTTTTGTTTTTGTCTGTTTCCATTTGGTTGGTTTCCTCTTCATTTGTGTTGATTTCCCTTGGAATTTCATTTCCTTCAATAAGTTTGATTTTTTGAGTATTCTTTCTATTGGTTTTTTGCAAATTCCCATGAGTTGTAACTTTCACTTTTGAAACCTAACCGCTTGAGTATTTCCTTTTGAAGATTTAAAATTATTTCCTTGTGTTATTTGTTGATAATTGTTACCAGGCTATTTTTTGCAATTTCCTTTTGCTGGACCAAGGCTCTTCCCTAATTTCCCAGTTGATTTATCATAATTTCCCTGATGTTGTATTCAAGCTTGACAAACTTTTGGAGGGCTAACTCTAATTCATTGATAAATGTGCAAATATATTTGACATTATGTTTGAATTCCATCAAAAAACTGGTTTTTATAGTACTACCTTCAACACATATATATATTTCATCATCATTAATAAATTAAAGACAATAAACGTAAATATTGCATTAGAATATTGCAATTAGACGTCAACTCTTGATATTTAGAAATTATGTGCATAACTCAATGCATTTTGATTAATAAAATTCATTGTAAAATTGGCCTTTTCCATTGTAATTTAATGAAATGGACTGTGTTTATATTAGAGAGCCATTAACACTTAGTACAAATATTGATACATAGTGCATTTTACATTCTGTATATTTACCTATTTGTAATATTTCTATAAACTTTTTAGTTGGATTTTGCGAGGTAATAATAATGTAATGTGCTAATAAATTACTGTTAATTGTTATTAATTGGCTGATTTTCTTTGCTGTGGCAATTGTGCATTTTCTGATAATTACACACTATTATCCAACTGGTTGGTTTTCATCAAATTGCACAGGCAATAGGAAATCAGCTAATTAATGACAATGAACAGTAATTTATTAACACATTACATTATTATTACCTCGCAAAATCCAACTAAAAAGCTTATAGAAATATTACCAATAGGTAAATATACAGACTGTAAAATGCACTATGTATCAATATTTGTACTAAGCGTTAATGGCTCTCTAATATAAACACAATCTGTTTCAATAAATTAAAATGAAAAAGGCCAAGTTTACAATGAATTTTATTAGTCAAAATGCATTGAGTTATGCACATAATATCAAAATATCAAGAGTTGAAGTCTAATTGCAATATTCTAATGCAATATTTATGTTTATTATCTTTAATTTATTAATGATGATGAAAAATATGTATGCTAATAATTTTAAGCTACTCATAAAATGTACAACATTATATTAATTATGGGAAATGCTGATAATGTAAAAAAGAAAATATTATTAATTATGAATTGAAAGAGAGATATCAATTTTAATAAGTTGTCACAAAGAAAAATTTTATTTACTAATCAAAGGACAGGAAGGGGAGGGAATGGGCAGAATGAACATTGCCTTCATCTGCGCCTATGAAAGGGATGGCATCAGAGATAGTGGGGGGATTGGTAGTGGCTTGGGAGTCAGGGTTGGAAGGTGGGTGGTTTGATGGGGGAAAGGGGAGGCAGGGTTTGTTGACTGGGAAGGGGCAGCAAGAGCTGATTGCTTCAATTGCTCATATTCTTCTTCTGTCATGTATGTGGGCTTGAAAAACAGATGGATGGGCAAGTGAGAAGACAAGAGTTCTTTCTGGACTTATCACTATCAACTGCATAGAAGATGATGAGGTCAAACAATCCTGGACAGACACGGAAGGGAAGAGCTCATAACCCTTATCAATTTGGGTGCATAGTTTGTTGTAGGTGGCAGGCTTTAAGCACCTGAGGGCAGAACCAAAATTGTAGAGAATTACATCTGCAAGATGTATGTTGGTGGGGTAGGACCAACAGGTATGCCCTGCAGCCCTAATTTCTTGGGTTGCCCATTCCTGCTGCTCCATCTCAGCACTAAGTACAACTGTGTGCGCGGCATTTTGTGTGGCCCACTCCTCCAGCATGGCCTTGAGCTCTGTCTGGTAGGTATACCCATATGCGGTGTTTGATATTGATGAAATATATTTGATACCCAATAGGGAAACTGCCAGTAAACCCCCAACAAAACAATACAAGATTGGGCCATGCTTCTACACGTCAGACTGGATACGCTTCTCTCCATAGCCTTGGATACTTGCAGAGATCTTAGTGTATGATAGGAAGATGACGTCATTACAGGCCCTCATTGCCCTCCCTTTAATAAAATTGATGATGGTCAAATTGTATGGGTTGATATCCACCAAACTGGGGCCATCAAGAACCTGATTGGATAGGATTCTGGCAGCAACCACAACTCTGTGCATCCACAAATTATCTGTTCTTTTATTGGTGAAGATGCTGTGGAGTCCCAGCTGGAGATGTACCTGGACCAGGGGCATCTGCGGGTCACGTTCCATAATGGCCATCATAAGGGAATGGGCTGTGTCACCTTTGGTCAAAGTACAGGCACCAGTTGGGGTCTTCTTGGTAGGGGGCCACAGTTAGTGTGGGCTTGCAGGGTTGCAGCCACAGTGGACTTTGCAAAACCCATTGCAGCCACAATTTCCCCAAGGGACATAAGCATCCCTTGCTTTTCAACCATTTCAAGAACAATCTCCAGAGTGATTAATTTTCTTCTGCACCTCACAGGCTGATTGGTTGGAGGCAGGGTGTGTCTGCCTTGAGAACCAGACACTGCCATCTGATTAGCTGTTTCTGGATTCTGGCTTCCATTGGTGGCCCCTTGGCTCACTTGGTCAATTACAGATGCTAGTGTTGCTATATGATTTGGGTTAGTAGCTGCCTGTGCATGATGGGCAAACAGGGCCATGCTTGAGGACGCAGGAGAAAGAACACACTCCTGGGTAGTGCTTGCGGAGGGGCCTGCGGGTTGGGAGTGGCCATAGAGGGAGGCTTCACTATTAGAAGACCCAGCGTAGCCCTGCATGATTTTGTCAAGGCCAGGGAACAGCCTGTTGACTTGGTTAGTGTTAGAAGAAGACATAATAAAAAATTTATTATAATTTTAAACTCAAGAGAAGGAATGTATATTTTAGGCAATTTTATTGTTATATATGTTAATTTTGTGAATATTAGATCTAAATTTTAGCCGTCCTAAAATGAAATAGGGTGATTTTTGGGATTGCTTGCAATTCCTAAAAGAAACAGCACAAATCCACTCTATATCCTTTGGCATCCTTTTTTAGACACCCATAAATTATATTTATTTCAAATTCCTTGCAATTATGAATTGAAACTTGGTTCTTGGATTTAAAAATCCTGCAATTTCAGATTTGTTAATTTTTACATGATGTCTATGATTTTTTTGACATACAGGAAATCTCAAATTGTACATTAGAATCCCGCATTTATTTGCTGAGTTTTGTCTTTTGTTAGTTGGGTTATCTGCTCAAGAGATTTGAAATTTTCCAATTTAAATAAATCAAAAAAAGTCAAATTAAATGGTTGATTTTATTAAATATTTAATTTTTCAATCAGCTGAGTTGCTTGCAAAAGTGATTCAAAATTTGGACCAAGGATTTGACAATCCTGCATTTTTACATTCAGGTTCTGAATTTATAGTATCAAAACTAAACCTAAAATCTAAATAAAACCTATATTTAATATAAAATATATATTTTTTATGAACAGAGTATCCCATTCCCAACCAGCTCCTGCACCAGCCTACAAGGCAGCCTGTCCACGAGGGTGTCCCAGAGGATCCAAGAATAGGTCCAGAACACAAGTTTAGGGGAGTAATGTTGACACACAGGCCTCCCAAGGCGTCAGCGCCAGCCAACTACCTCCCACATCATAAGCCAGAAATAGCAGCTTGAATCCCAGACAGGAGCCACTCTCAAGACCTGCCACCAAAGTCTCCCATACCAAGGTCATCAGGAACAATGAGTTTACATACACCTCAGCTGTTTACCCTGTTACAACACGGCCCTGTACTCTGGATCCCAGAGTTGCCACCACATGCCCCGTGTTTTTGACACCTCTTTTGAACCATTGGCCACAACTGAGGAGCAATCTTTGCCTGTTGTGTATTCCATCATTGACAGTACCACTGCAATCACAATAGTAATCCCACCTTCTACACAAAGGTCCCCATCCCTTGTGTTTAGCCTGCCAGCCAGGATGCCACAGTACCTGCCAAGGGCTGGCATTGGTTGACAGATAGTCAGTGTGAAGCTCTCCTCAACTGCTTGAACAGGAGAATGGCAGTTTTGGATATTGCGTCCCAATTTGGTGTCACAGCCAGATATATTGATGACATCAACAAAAAATACTGCAACACTGGGAGAATTTCCAAATCTGTAAAAGCTAAGCGGCAGCTAAACTACTTTGACCCATGCACATCAATGCAATCAAGTAGTGGGTAGCCAAGGATTTCCATCTGGACACACTTGCTGTCCAATCAATGCTGGCCACAGAGTTCAGGCTTTCTGTATCCAAAACCCTTGTCTACAAAACAATGGTTGATTTGGGCTTCTCATGGAAAGTACTGGGGATTTCTCTGTACAATAGGAACAGCAGAAAAGACCATTGAGGATCAACATATTTATGCTGAGACCTATCTGGCTTTAAAGCAGACCGGCAATGTACAGTTCTTCTATTTAGATAAATTGTTATTTTCCTCCTTACTCAGGTATAGGCATGTGTGGGTTGAGAAGGGGTCCAAGGATGGTGTAGCACATTTGTGCAGCTTTCTGTTACCAAACATATTCCATGGTAGTGCTTCTTGGTCCCCATATGTTGGACCAGTATCAGATGATCAAGGGTTCTCATAATAGCGGGAAATTTCTTGATTTTCTCTGAAACATCAAGGAGTACCTTTGGATCAATTACCCCAGTACAAACAAAATTGTTGTGCTTGATATTTTGGGTCGCACAAAGTGGATCTGGTTGTGTCTGAGTTCCCACCCATTGATAAAAATAGCCACACCTCTAGCCATTGGCTTGTGGACTGTCCAATGAGACTCCTCTTCCTCCTGCCATATTCTACATTTCTGAATTAATCAAGGAGGTGTTTGGTTGGATCAAGAATAAGGTGAACAAAGGCCTCCCACAAGACACCAAAGATCTCTTTAACATCCTCAAGGTCAGTCAATTTGTGATGCTACATGATGTGGTTGCAGATTTTTACAACCACTCCAAATCCTTTCTCCTTAAAGCCATTGCCTCTGAGCCAATCAGATAAATGGGTTCTCTGGGTTTTATTTTTTTTATTTTTATTTATTTTGTTTTTAATATTACTTGAAAATTATTATTTATATAATGACTTGACATTGAATTATATTATAGACATATTAGAATACATACAAAAGTTAAGTAAAATTAACTATACTAGATATAGAGACAAATATTTTTATTATAATGCACCAAATATTGTATTGACTGTTGAGCTAACAAAAAAATAAATTAAAAAAGATAGAAATTTATTAATTTTATTTGGTTAAATTTTAACCCTTTTAGTACAGTGGCTTTTTTGAAGCCACAGATTGGACCTTGTTAGCCATCACCTGATCTTATTGATTTGATTGTGAGAGAGGAGGGATAAACTAAGTTTGGCTCCCATCCCAGAGGAAGAATCCACCAGGACACCATCTAGTACAGGACTGGGATGGCTGCTCAAAGAGGCGTCCACAAGGACACAGCAGATAGTCGGGGAAAGTAGGAGTCCAAACCCATCAGAATCATCCCGCTGAGCAACCAGGGGGCGCTTGGGGGTAAACTATAGAACAGCCTTGTCTCCTCCTGGGACCAGTGCAACTGGGGCCTCAGAGGAAAGGGGAAATGGGAAAGACAGGCCTGGGGACGCTGAGGGGGATAGATCAGGGGTCACAAACTTGAGGTCATCACAGGTGAGACTTCTTACAACATTCTCACTAGTGGTGAGGATATCCTGAGCTTGCCCAGGGATATTACTAAATACATGTAGGAATTGGTCAGGATTAGCACCCACATGATGGAATGAATAAGAAATGCGCCCCCAAAGTTCAGGGATGGTGCACCATATCATCACCAAGGCTGGTGCCAGGGTGAACACAACAAACTTGGCAAAAGGCACCAACATTTTGCTTGAGTCTAATGTAGAGGCCAGCAAGAAGCAATTGTTCTTCTAGATTTTTGTGTTTTTCAAAACAAAAGAAAAGCAACCAGAAAGGCACCAAAGACAAGCAAGAAGATCCCAAAAGGCAAACAGGACACAACAAACGGCAACCACGGGAAAAGGGACTTTAAAGGCGTGGTTTAAAGCTTTAGAGTGTATATGAAGCTGAGAATAAGACAAAAGCAAAAGAGAAATAAAACCAAACTTTAAATAGGTAATTATATTAAATGAATCACTAATTTTTAAGTTTCAAGGGTTATCTTTTAAAGCAAAAGCAAAAAGCTTTGATGTTGACACTGACAATATGTAGGAGGCTCTGAGAAGACACGGAGAGGCCCAGGAGCAAAGGGAAAAGGTAAGGAGAGTTAAACTTTTACTGATAATCTTAGAGAATTAAAGGGCCAGATAGGAGACCCAAAAAAATCCAAAATCCTAAGAGAGAAAGTTTAAAACTTTATTTTATAAAATGAGCAAGCAGGGACCAAAAGTCCCCTGTCTTGCTTTAAGGAAAGGCCATTTAAATTTTAAAGTCACCTGATCAAAAGGTCAGATTTGATTGGTTCCAAGAAAAAATTTGCAGGGAGAATCCAATGGGTTGGGAGGGTTTCCAGAAGTTTCTGACTTCAACTATGATTGGCAGGCATCAATGGAGTGTTTCAGGGCAGCATCTAATCCAGTTGGATTGGAATGTGATGATTCAACAGTAGCGCAACCTGATTGTTTGGATTTGATTAATTTTAAATGTGAACAGGCCCAAGTCAAAAACTAATAAAAATTAATCAGAAATTCCTCCCAAGTGGGGACAGAGACCAAAGCACCAGTATTTACCACTTGGGAATGGTATGCCAATATAAAACTCTCATCAATTGTGTGGGCTAAATCCTCAAGGGAATTAAGGGGCTTGGTTGACTTCTGGGAAGATTTTTTTGTGCAGCACAAGAAAATTGTCTTATCCAGGACTTAAGGGGGGAGTAACTTTACATTAATGCCACTATTGCCACACAACACAAAAACCAATGATTTTCATGTATATCTTGCTAATTATTACTTATGATGCATGTTAATCATAGCAAATCTATTTATCAAATCATATTATAATAGGAAAAAGTAATTCTAATTCTAAACAAGCAATTTTTTAAACATAAGTGGAGCAGGCAGTTTGATTTGGATAAATAAAGCTTTTGTTGTTTAACTACAAATATATGAACCTGTACTTGAAAATCAAATTAAATAAACAAATTAAAAAGTATATTTAATATTAATCTTGTTTGATTTATTATAACTACTGTATTGTTGTATACTACCTAACTATATAGTACTATTATAATAATAACAAAATTAAAATAGAAGAAATTTTTATTGTGAAAATGCAAAAATTCAAGGGATGGGTTATTCAGGGGAATTGTAGCCCAAAATATTGTTTTCTGCAAAAGTCACTAATTGAGTCCACATACTCTTCTGTATATGGTGGATGATGCAAGAGCCAATTGCAAGTGGGGTGGCGCTCATCATCCCTATTGTGGCCAAGCACTTTATCAAAGGTAGGGTCACAAGAGAGTTTGTGAGCAATTGTTTTCTGGAGGGAGGTAATAACCAAACAGTGATGCTAATGCAAAACTATCATATAGTACATGCTCTAGGGTCTTATAACCCCGTGGAGTCTTTTGTTTTTCTAATGCTAGGTGGAAAATATTAAGTTGTTGAGGGACGCCTTCTTCTTTCTTGATGCTTGTTTTTATTATGCAATGGAGGAGGATGCCAAGGCATACTGCAATATGCAACCTTTTCAATGTATATAGTTTAGAAAATAAACAGAATTTCTTATATGTAGCTGTTAATTGGTTTATATTTGAAGTAATTGAGTATTTGAATATTGTTTCCTGGAGAACTCTAGTGGTGTCTGCCCACCAGGCTTCTTCAAATAAAATTATTAAAGGTTTTAACTTGTTCACAAAGTTTGCATCCCATACTTTATTTGAAAATGCTTTGATAAATTCATTGAATATTGCTAATTTGAGATATTCATTTTCTACTTGAAATTCAATTTTCTTTAGATTTTTTCATATTCATATTTGAAAATAGAAATATTTGACCATTTTAATATATTTATTTGTTGAAATTCATTATGAAATTCATTGGTATTTCATTCTTTTAATTAAAATTTATATTTGCTCCTATTTTATATGGTTCCCTTGTCCAGGTTGAGCTTCCATTGAGAGCTTGGTATTCCCTGTTCATTGCTTATTTTTGCAAATTTATTTCATGTTACTTTGTATTATTATTTGTAGTTCAATTCAATTTATATGAATTACAGGGGCTACCAATGATTGGTAACCCCCGTAAACCCTACTGGGAGTGAAGGACGCCACCTTGACGACCTCTGCCCCATTTCTTGTTGTGACTAAAGTAAATGTAAGTAAAACATAAATAAACTTAATAATTCTTTCCCCTGCTGCCCCCTCAGCCACAGACACCCCTTCAGCAAACTTCATGAGTGTTGGTTGCTCTTCATTTGATTTCCTGGGCTTGATTTTTCTAATTTCTGTGAAACTTGTGCTTCCTCTTGATTTTTATTTGATAAATTTTCATTGTTTCTTGAAGCGCTCCTGCTTCTTGATTGTGCTTAATTTTTTTCATTTTCATCTGTTTCCATTTGATGTTTTTCATTTCTTTTGTTTGATTAGTTTCCTCCTTATTTGTGTTAATTTCCTTTGAAATTTCAGTTTTTTTCAATCAATTTGAAATTTTGAGTATTCTTTCTGTTGTTTTTTTCAAACTCCCACAAGTCATAACTTTCATTATTGAAGTTCAAATGTTTGATTATTTCCCTTTGTATATTTAAAAATATTTCCTTTTATTCTTCTTTGAATATTGTTCCCAAACTATTCTTTGCTATTTTGTTTTTGCCGGACCAAAACCCTCCTTCAGTTCCCAGTTGATTCACTACAATTTCCCTGATATTATGTTCAAGCTCAACAACCTTTTGAAGAGCTGACTCTAAATGTTGATTGGGCTGTATATATTTGACATGTTGCTTGAATTACATCAAAAAACTGGTTTTTATAGTACTATCATCAACACATGATAATAAAATTATAGATAATAGTATATTTATTGAAAATTATTGCAAATAATAAAAATAACTTGCAATTATACAAAATAGCATAATAAACTAAAAAATACACTAGAATTGCATTAAAATAGCCATCTGAATTAGAAAATGTAGATTATATTTTTCAGTGTGTAATTTTTTTATTTGAAACTGGTATTTTATTGATATTTAATTGAATTGGGAATGTTTTATTGAATGTTAACTATACTGGGCTGTATTTCCAGCAATGTCTGTTCAGTGGTATTTGCATAACTCAATGCATTCTTCTTAATAAAATTCACTGTAAACTTGGAATTTTTCATTGTAATTTTATAATTGAACTGTGTCTATATTAGGGAGCCATTAACACTTATTACAAATATTGATACATAGTGCCTTTTACAGACTGCATATTTACCTATTGATGATGATTCTGTAAACTTTAAACTGGATTTTGTGTATTTGTAATAATTCAATGGATCAATCAATCACTGTTTATGACCATTAGTTGGCTGATTTTTTTGTTGTGGCAATAGTGCATTTTCTGATAATTACGCACTGGTATCCAACTGGTTGGTTTCACACCCCATTGCATAGGCAATAGGAAACGTGATAACCACTCCAAGACCAGATGTGGTTGGAGTGGCAACCATGTTTCCTATTGCCTGTACAATGGGATGTGAAACCAACCAATTGGATACCAGCACATAATTATCAGAAAATGCACTATTGCCACAGCAAAAAAAATAAGCCAATTAATGGCCATAAACAGTGATTGATTGATCCATTGAATTATTAATAATACACAAAATATGGTTTAAATTTTACAGAATCTTCATCAATAGGTAAATATGCAGTCTGTAAAACAAACTATGTATCAATATTTGTAATAAGTGTTAATGGCTCCCTAATATAGACACAGTCTGATTATAGAATTACAATGAAAAATGCCACATTTACAATGAATTTATTATACAGAATGCATTGAGTTATGCACATAATATCTAAATTTAAGAGTTAACATCTAGCTGCAATATTCTAATATAATATTTACATTTGGGTCATTATTTGTTAGATTAATCTGTTTCCTATTAACTGTGCTACTTAAAACTTTAAAATTTTGTTTTATTTTTCTTATCAATAAATTTAAATAATTATAAAAATTTTATCAAAATAAATCTTATTTAATCCTTATAATATAAAAACCTATATTAAATTAATTATTTTCTACTTACAGCTAAATTAAACTGTATTAAAAGCTAGTAGCAATCTTATTTCATATACCATTATTTCTTGAAAGCTGATTAGTACAAAATGACATCATTCTAAAAAGAGCAACATAAAAATACAATAAAAACTGATATGATGCTTTTTGTTGGAAATTAAATTGTTGCCTAAAATCTTAGCTTTTTAAAATATTTAATTTAAAATATAATAATTTTTGAATCCCTCTTTTTAAAAAGAGGGCAGATAGCTTTTTTGCATATTTAATAAATAAATATTAAATAATTTTGGATTTTTTAAAAAAATCTAGTAAAAAGTTAAAAAAACTAAAACTAAAATTAAAAAAGAACTTTTATTGAAATTTCAGTGATCTCATTTAGCATAAGTAATTTATTCTTAAGTTAGATTTTATAGAAAATATAAAATATGAACTTATAAGAGAATAAAAAGTTTTCTTTTCAAAATTTTAAGTATTTAATATTAATAAAATAGCTTTATACAACTATTTAATAAAATTATATTTTTATACTGTATGCTAAAGATAATATGTATAAAAAATTCAAACATAAAAAAGAATGTATCAAAATCTTGTGTTATTTAATTAAATTTTATAAAGGTTAAAATTTATTTAAACTAAATGGAAAATGATCTTAGGCATTGTATCTATAAAAATAAGATACAAATTTAATTATACAAGCAAATATTTATATGTGATTAAAAATAACATTTTTGTTTTGATAGATTTAAGATATATAAAGTTCATTTTTTAAGAACTGTTAAAGGTTATAATAAACCTAAGTTTATTTAAAAAAAGGTTTTTGAGTTGGTTACTAAAAGTAAGCTAAATAATGATTTATACTTTAAATTTAGTTTACTGATTAAAATATCATACTTTAAGAGTTAATTAGCATATTTTATTTCAAATAATAATTTTATAAGCTCACATTCAAAGCCACTTCAAGATACTAAATTGGTATTGAAATATAAAGTTGCAGCATAATTCCAAAAGCTGAGATTAAGGGCTTTCTAATGATACTAGTTTGAGCCAGATTGAAGTACTATTTGCGGAAATATCAACAGTTAACCAGAATATAAAAAGGGGTAAATAAACAATGATATCAGACTTCAGGGGTGATATTGACAAATTAAGGAGATCAGTTGGGGATTTATGCCTGTAGTGCAAAAGCTCAGCTAACATGGTATTTAAACAGCTCAACTTTACAGAAATTTACTTTACAATCCACACCTTTACTCCTCTCTGATAACTGCACATCTATTTCCAAGCAAGAACTGCCTGAACCAAGCCAAGGAACCCAACCACTATCATTATGGAACCTATCAAGTTTGCACCTCAGATGACACCCTTCTTCTCACTGGGGGCTTCTACTAAGAGAGAAAGAATCTCTATGCTTAAACAAGCATTCTTTTTTACTGCTGGCAGTGATATTAACAGCTTTGTTGAGCATTTCTTATTAAAAACAGAGTTTGTAAAAAGTACCTTCTTAACTGTCATACAAAATTCTAAGACAGATGATTTCCTTAACAACCTAAAGGAATTGATGTCAGAGTCCCCTGCCAAGCACCTTCCTTCCCTAAGAGCATTGGCAACATCAAGCTACAGTCTGAAAGAGCTTTGGGATCATGGATTTAAAATGACAAAAAATGAGTATTCATATTCTAAAAAAATAAAAAATGCTAAAAAAGCATCATTAAATTCAAAAAATAAAAAAGGAAAAAATGATTCAGTAAAAAAAGAAAACATAAAAAATATTTTAAAACATATGTTAAAAAATTCATTTCTAACTAGCCAATTCACTAAAAAATCCCCTGGATTGATTTATGAAGAATTACAAAAAGAGTTGAGTGAATACTCAACTAAAATAAAATACTCATTATTGAAAACAAAAAAAGAAATTTATGAAGATATGAAAATAAAAAACAATATTTCTATTTCACTTTCCACTTTTTATAAGCTTGTTCCTAATAATATAATTAAAAGCAAAAAGCAAACTGATATGTGTAATATTTGCAACTTAAAAAAGACATTAGAAATGAAGAAAAAGGATTTGAGTATAAAGAAGTTACCATTGCCTAAATCTATTAAAGAAAATTTGGAATCTATTGACCTACATGAAAAGTTTTATAAGCATCAAAATAAAGAATATATTAGTGATATAAATAATCTTGATAATAATTCATGTGTTATAGTAATAGACTATAAAGAAAACTTTAAAATAGGTGGGGGTCTTATAGAGACAAATAATTGTTTTTATGAGAAAATACCTATTTCTTTATTAGGATTTGCAATTGCTTTTAAAGAAAATGAGAAAATTAAATATGAGTATCATGACTTTTTATCTGAAATTTTATCTCATGATTCTTTGTTTTCAGGTCAGTGTTTGATAAGTCTGCTTAAAAATAATAAATTTAAGAATATTAAAAATATTAAAGTTTGGACTGATAATGGTAATCATTTCAGATCTTATGAATTCTTATATTATCTTTTTTCAGAGGTACCTAAAATTATAAAAGGAACAATTAAGTTTAATAGATTTGTTGAGTGTCATGGCAAAATTATTGTTGATGGTCATGTTGGTGTATTATCTAAAATATTTAAACAAAAGGAAAATGAGATGTATATAAAAAATATAAATGATCTCAAAATGGTTTTTGAGAGAGAGGAAGAAAGAAAGGGTTTATATGAGACACTTGTAAATAATTCAGATGTTTCCCAAAAACCCTTTTTTCACTTCTATGATAGAAAATCTAGGCCTAAAAAAAGCTGGCTTGAAGTCAAAGTATTTTATGTTAATCTTTCATATTTAATGAAAGATGGTGAGCTGTATGTTTCACCTTTGACATTTGAGGATGTTAAGGAGTACTTCAAAATAAATTATTGTGCAAAGTTCTGCACAGATGACAGAGAAACAAGGAGAGCTGATACCACTAAAGGATTAGTAGGACATGTTCATGAAGTTGGACGCATAACAAAAACTTATATTTCACATAGGGTAAATAGTCTTTTAAATACAACAACTTTTTTTTCTAAAAATAACTAAGAAATTAATTATATGAGCCAAAGATAGGGTAATAGCAATTATAGCTTTGAGGCTGCTATTACTCTCCCATGCAACTCATATATTTAATTCTTGGCTTATTAAAATAGAAAAAAGGGTTTTAGCAAAAAATACAGTTAATAGAAAAAAGATTTATTTCTATTATTTGTATATTTTACACTCTTAAACTTTTCTTCAGTAAACTAAGCATTATACTAATGTTCAAAAAACATAAGTTTGTGACTTAAATGATACCAAAGAAGTTAAAAGGCTTTGAAATGCTTAAGCTGGCGCCTTGGCTTAATCTAACAGATAATGACCCATTTGTTGGTCCTTACTTTATTATTGATAATGATAAAATTATAATGCAAATAATTATATGTTACCACATCAAATGTACAATATTGTATTAATTATGGTGAAAGTCAATAATTTATAAAAGAATATATTCTTAATTATGAATTGGAAGAAATAATATCAGTTTTAATAATTTTTCACAAAGAAAGGTTTTATTTTACTCATCAAAGGAAGGGTGGGGGGAGGGAATGGGCAGAATGTATGTTGCCATCATTTGCGCCTGTAAAAGGGACAGCATCAGAGGTAGTGGGGAGGGAATGGGTGGTGGTTTGGGAGTCAGGGTTGGAAGATGGGTGGCTTGGTCTTGATGGGGGAGTTGGGAAGGCTTGGTTTGTTGACTGGGAAGAGGTGGAAGGTAGGACACGCCATCTCAAAAACGCCACTTCAATTTACGCCATCTCAAATTAAATTTGAGATGGCGTTTTTTGCGTTAGTGATTTTGAATCACAATTTTTTTAAAAAAAACAATAAAATAGTTAAAATTTACATATACTTTATTAATGCAGCATCTCAAATTTACGCCATCTCAATTTGATCACCTCAAGTCAGATTAATTAAATCTTATTTTGCTAACTTTATTTACATCTGAAATCACTTAGTGTGGGGCGTGTTTACGCCATCTCAACTTTACCTCATTTTGAATCATGCTATTTATCTTTACCTAAAATAAGCTTATACCAAAACTAAAATAAACCCTGTTGTATAGTGCCAGAAGATGTTCCTATAGTATTAATCCAAGACACTTATACTAAGAACAACCTAAATAGATGCCACTATGATAGTCCTTTTAATGATTGTCATTACTGGGTAAAAAACCAGTTTTATTTTATGAAATTTATAACTTTATTATACATGGATATGTTGATAAGGGTTCTCTTAATAAAATATTTTAAAGTGGTTTTAATATGGAAGGGGGTGATTATGTTATTTCAATTTACATCACTTCAAATTCTACCAAGTTTCATATCACCCAATTGATTCAATGCGCACAATGGATAGGGGAAATAAGGAGAAATTACTTATGACGCCAGGTTACACTATATCAATTCCCCCACTGCAATTCCTGCTTTCCACTTTTCAAAAGTATAGTTTCATGTCAATTATCATAGTATTAAAAAATGTAAGAAAACATATGAAACTTTGAAGATATATATTTTTGGCCTCCTCTAAGCAACTAGGTACTTTTTAACCCCAGTTGTATAAGTTAGTTTTTATGAAATTCAAGTTTTACTCTTTGGCCCAGTTGAGGTAGCTCCACCAGAAGTTTGTTAATTCAATATAAAAAATGGTCAAAAACACTATGTTTTTGAGCTACAGCACCTTAATTATGTCATTTCAAAAACGCCATTTCAACTGCAAGTTTTCAGTCAAAACTAAAAGTTTTGCATACTTGTGTTACTAATAAATTTTTTATTTTTAAAAGTAAACAAACATTGAAATTTTGATATTATATATTTTTTAGATCTCCTCTAAGATTCTATGTAAAAAACATTACTATTATTATATTAAAAACATTATCATTTTTCTCTTAAAAAACAACCCCCAAATTGCTCATATTTGGATACTAATTCACTTTTAGATACCTCCCAAGCCTACCACTAAAGCTGCGCCCAAGGCCAAAAAGGCCAAGAATATCCCAAAAAAGCAGACTTTTAAGGCCAAAGCTCCCCCCAAGACCCCAACTCCATCACCTGAACAGAGGGAAACAGTCCTACCCCTTCTCACACTCCATTTGTTTACTCCCCCTTTGATCCACAAGAGAAGTTATTCAACTTCAATTGCCACTCTGATCCCATCTCAGAGCCTGAAGAGGAAGAGGAGCAGGAGCCTGGTGCTCCTGCAGATGAGCAAATTTAGCTCTGGGATCTTAACACCATCCACAATATATGCAATCAAAATGGTATTTTTGCTATTCCCACAACATACCCAGCCAGCTACCCCATAATGACAAAGAAAGAGGGTGCTGGCTTTGTCTACAAGGGCTACAGCTTCAGCTGTAATGACAAGAAGAAACCCATTTGTCAACATCACTACAAATGTGATAACGTTGGCTGCCCTGCTAGACTCACCACTTATGGGTTCACTAGATTTAAAGCCCCAACTGTCAACCATGACTGCACCAAGCCTTTTGACCCCCTTTATCAACTTATCTGCTGGTTTCTTTGCCAGGTGATCCCAACCACCAAGGATCAAACTGCCACTGAGGTTGTCAATGATGTCCTCCTTAATTTAAATGATACCCAACTTGAACTGTTGGTGGCGCCTCAAAACTACAGAGATATCTCACTGATCAGAGATATGCTCTGAGCACTGAAGGCGTCAGTGCTTCATCAATTGATCCTTGCTGAGGAACAACAATTATCCCGCCATGAGGAGAGATTCCTTCTTCACAATGATGGTCAACATTCCCAAGCATGTTATCTGCTTTGACACAAGCCAGGATCTACACAACCTGCTGAAATGCAAGACCTGGCTTACAGATGGCACTTTCTCAACCTTCCCAAAGCTCTTCAGCCAGCTTTGGAATATCCATGGGCAGGTTGGTAATCTAGTTCTTCCCCTGGTATTCTTTTTCCTTCCTAACAAGAAGCAGGAAACATATGTCTGTGCACTCACAATCCTAAAGGCCAAGCTTGATGAAATCCTCCCAACCATCAAAGAGGAGCCCAAGGAGACCAGAGGGTGCAAGAAGAAGACCCTATCCCAAGCAGAAGATGTCCCCACCCCCAAAAAGCAGACAGAAAGCATTCCCTACCATGAATATCTGGTAGTGGATTTCAAACAGGCTCAGGCAAATGCCTTCATTTGAGTCTTTAAGAGCTCCCCTCAGGGATACTACTTCCACTTCTGACAGGCACTCTGCCGCCACCTCCAAAAGTTCTCTGACCTCCATGAGCTGGTCAACTCTGAAGACATCAAAGAAGCCAAAGACGTCTTCAATTGCTTCACTACCCTTGCTCTGGTTAGAAAGGAAGAGACAAATGCCTTCTACAGCGCCCTACTCCATCACCCATATATTATAGCCAACCAGGCAGCCTTTGCGCCCTTTATTGAGTATTTTGAAACTCAATGGGTTGGTATCTTTCAAGGAGTACACCACATAAGAAAGGGCGGTGACTCAATAACCTGGAACTGCTTTAAGCAGGTAAAAGATGGTTTAATCAAGACCACCTCTTCCCTTGAAGAGTGGCATAGCCAGTTTGCTACAAGGGTCAGGGTTAATAAGCCCAAATTCAACAAGATCATGGTCCATTTAAAACCCCAGCAGGCCATCTCTGCCCGCCTCTTTAAGACTGGTATTAAGACCAAGGGTGATCCCCCCAAGATGACCAAGGCAGTGAAAAAGTATACTAAAATCAGCAAGGTGGTCCTTGCCTACTATCCTAAGGATAGAAAGTTTGAGCATCTCCAAGCTATCTCAGTTGCTCTTTCTATCAATGTTTGAGTCCTTTCCCAATAAAGTATTCTTTATCTTCTCTCTTATTTCCTTTGATTTTACCATTTTGACTTTTTTTGGTATTTGGTATAATTCTATGCTTATTTTAAAGTATGGATCAAAGTTATAATAAATGAAAATAGTTGTTTTGGGGTATATTTTGACTTTTGGGCTTTACGCAACTATGTTGCTACTAATTGCCCCCATTTTTTATTGCAGATTTGGAATTCTGAGGCTTTTTTTAAGCCTAAAATGTTTTGTAAATTTTATTTTTATGAGAATTTTTTGGGTTATTTTTGGAGTTAAAAAATCTAAAAAATTTAAAAACATTTTTTCTTAGTCAAAATGGCATAAATTGAAATGGTGTTTTTACTATGAATTTGAGATAGAAAAATTCAATATGGCTTATTTCAAAATAGCGTTTTTTGAGATGCCATTTTCAAAATGGCATGTTGTACCAGGTGGAAAAAGCTGATTGCTTCAATTGATCAAATTCTTCTTCTGTCATATATGTGGGCTTGTCAAACCAAATGAATGAGCGCAAGGGGAGGCAGGAGTCCTATCTGGACTTATCACTATCACTTGCATAGAATATGACAAGATCTGATAAGTACTGGGCAAATATAGAAGGGAAAATCTCATACCCCTTCTCAATTTGGGTGCATAGTTCATTGTATGTGGCAGGCTTTAAGCGCCTTAGAGCCGAACTAAAATTTTAAAGACATGCATCTGTAAGATTCAAGTCAGAATGGTTAGTTGGATAGGACTAACAGGTATGCCCTGCAGCCCTAATTTCCTTGGTTTCCCATTCCTGCTGCTCCATCTCTGCACTCAGTACAACTGTGTGCACAGCTTGTTGGGTAGCCATCTCCTCCAGCATGTCCTTGAGCTCTGTTAGTAGGCATACCTATCTGCAGTGTTTGATATTAATGAAATATATTTGATACCTAATAGGGAAACTGCCAGTAAACCCCCAACAAGTTGATATAAAATTGGGCCGCTCTTGTAGAAGTCAGATTGGATATGCTTTTCTCTATAATCTTATATACTTGCAGAAATATTGGCATATGACAAGAAGATGACTTCATTTCAAGTCCTTACTGTCCACCCTTTTATAAAATTCATCATGGTTGAATTGTAGGGGTCAGTATCCACCAAACTGGGATCAGTGAGAACTTGATTGGACATGATTCTAGCAGCAACCCCAACTCTGTGCATCCACAAATTGACTGTTCTTTTATTTGTGAAAATGCCATGGAGTCCCAGTTGGAGACAAACCTGGACCAGGGGCATCCACAGGTCACGTTCCATGATGGCCATCATAGGGGGATGGGCCTTTTCACTGTCAGTTGATGTATGGGCTCCAGTTGGGGTCTTCTTGGGAGGGGGCCACAGTTGACGTGGGCTTGCAGGGTTGCAACCACAGTGGACTTTGCAAAACCCATCATGGCTGCAATTTCCCAGAGGGATATAAGCATCCCTTGCTTTTTGACCATTTTGAGAACAATTTATGGGGTAATTAGCTTTCTTCTGCATTTTGCAGGCTGATTGGCTGGAGGTGGGATGTGTTTGTCTTGGGAACTGGATGTTGTCATCTGATTGGCTGTTTCTGGATTTCAGCTTCCCTGGGCTTTCTCTTGGCTAAATTGGATGATTTCAGATGCTAGTATTTATACACAATTTGGATCAACAGTTGCCTGTGCGTGGTGTCCAAACAAGGCCATGCTTGAGGACGTGGGAGAAAGAACACACTCCTGGGTAGTGCTTGGGGAGGGCATGCAGGTTGGGTGTGACCATTGACAGAGGCTCCACTGTTGGAAGACCCAGTGTAGCCCTGTATAATTTTTTCAAGGCCAAAAACAGCTCATTTATTTGGTTGTTATTAAAAGAAGGCATAATAAATTTTCATTAAAAATTAAACTTGAAAAGAAAAGTGTATTTTTTAGCCAATTTTATTGTTAAGTATGTTAAGTTGGTGAATAGTAGGATCCAAATTTTAGCCATCCTAAACTGGAATAGGGTGATTTTTGAGAATGACTGTGATTCCTAAAAGAATTAGCACAAATCCACTCTAGATCCTTTGACTTCCTGTTTGAGACGCCCATAAACTATATTTATTTCAAGTTCATCTCATTGTTGATTTGAAATTTTGTTCTTGGATTTGACAATCCCGCAATTTCATATTTGTGATGAGGAGCACCTTTCAGGAACGCTTCAAATATGGAATTGAGAAAGAAGAGAAGTATATTTTATTGGATAATACTTTAGACTTATATAGTTTTGGCTGTGGCAGAGATTTATTTGGATCAAACCTAGGGGTTGATCATGTGCGGGATAGGTTCAAGCCACTGGATACTTGGACAGTCATGTGATATTGCTTGGTTGCCATTTCTGGTATGTTGAACTGTATATTAGAAGGGCACCAAATCAGGCAATGACTGGATGTTAAGTGAATTGGTGATAGCCAGAATACTTGTACATCTAGATCCTTGACACCCCCTTAAGGGGCTACTCTGGTACATCAGGAGGGAGCTTTGTCTTGACGACTGCCACCTGATGTTCCTGGAGTTGTTTGCTAGTTGATACCAGTCAGGTCAAGTGTTCTCCTTTGCTAAGGCAGAGACAGGTTCTGTGGTATTTCTTGACAACAGGGTTTTTGGCACCTTGGAATTTCACTAGATAGGTGTTTCTGTCTGGTCTGTACTTGATGATTCTTCCTGCCCTCTGTGTACTGAGTCTAGTATCTTTCTGTTGCCAGCTAGGACCCAGACGGGGGAGTCAATGAGAAGTGGTTTCTCTGTGAGGTTACCTTTTGTGTTTTGAGCCTTTTTATTTCTGAATTTTAGCTTTGAAGTGTGTGTTGTAGATTCAGTACTTGTTCTACTGTGGGGGGTTTCCCTGAGGGGATCTTTATGTATGGCTGCTTTTTGCAGGTAATTATTTCTGGTTTGTACCCTTAGGTTAGCTCAAACAATGAATAGCCTATTCCTTGATTGGTGCGGACTTGGGATACTAGTAATGCATCTTTCACATATAGTGGCCATGTGTCTTTGGCTTTGCCATCCATTATTTTCTCTAGGGTCCTGATAAGGTTGCCCTTTAGGCGTTCCACTCTACTGTTGGCCTGTGGCCTGTAGGGCAAAGTTGTGGAATGCTTAATGTTTTTGGATTTTAGATTGTTGTTTACTACATGACCTGATAGCTTGGTTGCTCCATCAGTTATGATGTAGTCTGGGGTGCTATAGTTGGCTATGGTTGCTTTGTTAATGAATTGGTTTATGGTTTCTGCTTTGTGGTCCTTAGTTGCCCAGCAGATGGGCCAGCATGTGGCAAAGTTGATGGCTACAATTAGGAAATGTTGGTTTGTCTTTGTTTCTGAGAAGGGGCCCACTATGTCTAGTCCCCAAACCTTGAATGGTTCAGGGTGAGGAACTGGGTTGACTGTTGGCTGGGGAGCCTTTGTGCTAGTGTATTTCTTGCACACTGTGCACTTTTTCATAACATCAATTAAATCTTGTTTTAGATTATGCCACCATAATATCTCTTTTAGTGTGAGGTATAGGTTGTTAGTCTTTGTATGTCCTAGTAGGCAACAATGTCTTAATATGGTATCAACTCTTTGTGAAAGTGGGATGAAGGGAAAATGTTTGTCATTAATGATTTGGTATAATGTTCCATTTGATACATGGAAGTACTTTTTTTCCTTACTAATTTATTGTGGGTTAGTTGGTGTGTTGAGGGGCCTTTCCCTTTGGCTTCTTACTCAGTATTGTATAGATTTGGCCAGTCAGGGTCCAGGTGGTCAGGATTATTCTCTCTTGGCTGACATAGCCTAGAGAGAGCATCAGCTTTGACCATCTCTGCCCCTTGTTGTATTGGATGTCCAAGTTGAGCTGCTCCAGCAGGGACATCCATTTGGCTTGTTGCCATGCAAGTGCATTCTGAGTTTTGAAATATATTAAGGATTTATGGTCAGTTAGTACTTGGATGCTTAAATTTCCTTATAGATAACATCTCCATTTATTTCATGTGTGATATATTGCTAGCAATTCCTTGTTGTGTATTGGGTACCTCTTCTCATTGTTGTTTAGTTTTCTACTTTTGTAACATACTGACAGGAAGTCTTGCTGCCCTGGCTGGTGGATGTGTAGGACTGCGCCAATGGCAGTGTCACTGGCATCCAACTCAAGCTTGTAGCACCTGTTATTATTAGTGTATTGCAATATTAGTGCTTCAATCAAAGCTTGTTTTAATAATTGGAAATTCCTGTTGCATTTTGGTATCCAGATGAATTTCTTTTTGGCATTACCCTTGGTTAGGTCATTGATTGGTGTGGTGAGCTTTCTGCAGTCTTTGATGTATTTCCTTAGGTAAGCTATCATTCTGAGAAAGCATCTAACTTGTTTAACGGAGGTGGGGTGTTGCATGTTATTTATGGCTTTTATTTTGTCTGGATCTGCTTTGAAGCCACTGTCAGAGACAATGTGGCCCAAGAATAGGAGTTCATTTTCCATAAATTGGCACTTACTAGGCTTGGTGTAGAGTTTGTGCTTTGCAAGTCAATTGAGTGTCTCATGGACATGTGTGAGGTGTTCCTCTTTTGTTTTTGAGAATATAATGATATTGTCAAGGTAGCATAATTTATTTGAGAGGTTGTTTAGCGCTTGGTTCATCATGGTGACAAACATTGCAGGGGTGTTGGTCATCCCAAAGATCATTACCCTACATTCAAAGGATCCAAACTGTGTACAGAACGCAGTTTTTGATATGTCCTTTTCTTTTACTTTAACTTGGTTATAACCCGAGGTGAGGTCAATTTTAGAGAAAAATTTGGCTCCTAAGAGTCTTGCAAACAGATCCTCTATGAGTGGGAGGGGATATTTATTCTTTACTGTACTTGCATTTAGTGCTCTGTAGTCAGTTACTAGACTGAGAGTGCCTTCCTTTTTCTTTACAAAGAACACTGCTGCCCCCACAGGGATTCAGATGGTCAATTGAATCCTTTGGCTAGGTTGTCCTCAATATGGGTTTTGAAGGTTTGGGTCTCCATGGGGGAGAGTCTGTAGAGAGGTGCAGGTTTAGGCATGGTTTTACATAGGTTAATGCCATGTTTTACCTCCTTTTTGGGTGATAACTCTGTGAGCTCTTCCTTGAATACATGAGTGTTTTGTTTAGGAGTGCCACAAGTTTTGCGCATTGAATTTTGGTTGTTTGTATATTATTGAATTTGATGTGTCTCATTATGTGGAGGGTACTGTCTTTGGTTAGACGTTCTGAGTCATCTTGGTTTATGACCTGGACAAATACTGTGTCTCTTAGAATGAGGTTGTTGTCACAGTAGGCTCCATCATGCCAGGTATTATCTGCCCAAGCAAGAAGGCTCAAGAAGCTGGTAAACCTTTATCAAAATTGACCAAGTTAACAAATTTAAATCAAACAGTCAATTGAAAATGGGTTATGGCTGCTCCAGTCTGTCAGCTGAAACTGGTTCCCCTTTTCAAATTGACATTGATAAATTGATATAATTTGAGGGTCACCCAATATGAGCTTGCATATCAGCATGGTTGTCAGAAACTAGTCACACAAGGGTTCTTTGCAACCTGAACCATATACTTACTTGACAATGTAGAAGGAATAGGAGGTCAAGACTCAGGTGGTATTGCTTAGTCAATTTTTCTGATATAAATTGAATAATTTTCACTTTTTCAACTCTAAGAGTTGAGTCCTCCCAAAATTTTACTCAATAAAAATCATTTATCCCAAGTTCTAATTTACTTTTTAGAAAATGCATCCTGTGGTTGGGTTGTTACAATATATTCTGTACAATCTGATTCTCAACAGAATTATTTCTGGAAGATGGGGTCCTGCAGTTGGAACTTTGTTGTTGGTGCTGCCCAATGTTAATTTTGCGCCAACCAATTTTGCAGCTCCTCACCCCATTCTTGAAACTGAAAATTGTGTTGCCTCCCAATGTCCAGAATTTTATTCTGAAGATTTGTTGATGTTGTCTCAGGCCATTTATCTTGGGCTACTTTGGTTAGGAATAATTGTTCTGCTTAATCCTTGTATTACAATTGGAAATTTCACAAAAGGATATTTGAAGCCACGTTGGTGGTTAATCATTAATTCTATGTGGATTTGGGGGGTAATTCCCCATCACTTAGAAAATGCTTCATAATATCCCGCAATTTCTGTCACATTACTCAATTCTTCTACATCTGAGTTTTTGAAAGCAGTTTGTCATGAATTTGTGTTTCTTTTCTCCTGCTCTGTTGAGATTTCTGTGTTTACCATGTTTATTTGTACAGTTCCTTTCTGATCTTTCAGTTTGGGCTTTTCTTTAATTTGTGGTTTCCATCTCCAGTTGCAGTTGTTAAGAGTGGATCTTCTGTTTCCTATTTCTGTTGTATCATGTCATTTTGGCGTCTGGATTATTTTCCTGCTCCACCCACTGATGAGATTTTGCGTGAAGTTTTTTCAGCATTATCATTCTATTCCGGTTCAAGCCTTAGTCATAAATCCCAAGGTTACCATGTGATGACAAAGGTTTCTGAGGATGGTTGTGAATGGTTGTTGTCCGCAGTGGAGCGCAATCCATGTGTTTTAACTGAAAGTGCATCTCTATACCCTTTATTAAAAAAATTGTGTGTATCTATTGAGGAACTCAAATTATATTGTAAGCTGTACGCCTTCCATCAGGGTACTACTCCGCTTTCAATATTCCTTCCTCAGTTTCTTGCCTACTGCCGCATAATTGATGTTCCCGAGGTGAATAAACTCTCAGTGTTGAGGTTAGCAGTTGACAAGACTGCCCAGGACTTGGTGTAAAAGTAGTTTGGCGCTTTGGCACCTAATTTGATTGCTAGGCAGCACCTTTAACTTTCTATAAGTGGTACAGCAGCAATTCATGTAGCACTAAATGCCGTGGCAGCAATTACTATTGGCTGATTGATGGTTCAGGTCAGCAGACTACTGCTGATCTAATATGCATGTGTTTTATACTACTAATTTATGTTGTTTAGAAGCTGTAATTCATATCTGTGAGCTCTGTCATAATTGATATCATTGATTTTTATACTGCTAATTTATGGGTTTGGTTGCTGAAATCCTAATCTGTGAGCTCCATCATAATTGGCATCATTGCTTTGTCAAAATTCCCAACACTGGTAAAGAGCCTAATTTTTCTAGTGGTAAAGAGAAGAAGGTCTCAAGGAAGCCCTTTTCTTCACCCTCCTCTTCTACTGATTATCAGGATGAGCCTGAGAATCATTCAAAAGAAGTTTAAGGCTACTGATCATTTGGCTTGGGATTCACTGGACATCCACAACATTTACAATGTAGATGGGGAGCTTAAAGTCCCCAAGAACTTTTCTTTTTGCTTCCTTACAATTTCAGTGAAGTAATCCCTGGTATTCTTTCAGATAACTACATATTTTACTGTAACAATCAAAAGTGACTTATCAAGAGAAAGCACTTTTTTCTGTGAGGATAAGTCTTATGGTGCCTGGCTTAAAACCAAAGACTGGGATAAATAGTTGGGAAGGGGGGCACTTCTGTGAGCCTCCTAATCATCTCATCACTAGGATGCTCAAGTAGTACCTTTTGCAGATGACACCCTCCCCCTCCCACCCATATGCCTTTGATCTGGTTACCAAGGCTCTTGAGAGTTCAAGCCCAACAATATAAAGTTAATGCTCACCCAAGAACAGCTTTTCAAGTATATAAAAAACAAGTGACTGCCGCTAATCTTCATCCCTCAAGGCTTCTGAAGTCCTCTCTGAGCTTATGCTCATGCATGAGCTCAAGAAGCTCCCAAATAGAGAGTGCTTTCTCCTCTAAGACAATGAGCCAGCCTTAAGGACGGGATTATCTGTTATGCAACACAGCAGAATCTGCTTAAGTTGAAAAAGGTGTCAACCTGACTAGTTGATGATACCTTTGCCACTTGCCACCAGATGTCCTACTAGCTATGGATGGCTCATGCCCAGATAAACATATGGGTGATTTCACTCACTTTCTTCCTCCTCTCTAGGTCCACTGAGGCTATCTATACCAGGGCTTTTACCATTCTCTGCCATGAGCCTGCCCTCCAATGAAAATATCAAGAAGACTCCTGCCCACATATGTGCCAACCCCCCTGATGCTGACAAGGACCAGGCCACCATGGATACCAAGTAAAGGCAAGGCTGTGATCTTTTGGCGCACAAATATGTATAATGGACTTTGAGCCTGCTCAGTTCAATGCATATTAATGGCTATTTATCTGAGATGTGCAGGATATTCACTTTCATTTCTGTCAGGAAGGTGCTTGAAATGTACAAGCCAATGATAAGTATAGTAGGTTGAGCTGCAGGGATACCTTGGACATCCTTGAATTTTTCTGGGACAACTTAGTGCCTTGGCTTTTTTAAAACAGGAGCACACTGTGCAGGGGTATGAGTTTCTTTCCCAGGCTCCCTACATAGTGAAGCATACAGATTCCAGGCCTTTCATGTATTACTTTGAGCCTCAGTTAATAGGCAATTTTTTCACTCAAAGATAAGGCAAGGGCTCCTGGAACATGTACTGGGCTGCCATCAACATTAAGCTGAAGACAAATTTAGTATTAGAGGCCTAACACAGGCACCTCAAGTCTAACTTTGGGGTTCATTCCAAGTTTAGTATTGTAAATTGTACTATCAGTGCTATTTTGATGTGACCTGTGAATTGAAATACTTGCAATGACTTGATTAGTTTTGCTTTCAAATTCAATAGTTGCCTCCTTTCTGCAAATGGGTCAACATCAATATCCACACATTCCAGATTGTGCTACCTGCGCTATTCTGATCCTGGTACAAGCTCAGCTCTGTCAACCTCATCAGCCACACTTTCTATCTATTGAAAAATTTAAGTCTCCATTATACTATTAAAATAGAAACTTTTCCCTAAATAAAAGCAGATTTGTCCACATTTGTGTTAGGTTTTGTATTCTTCAAGCTTATTTCTTTTCTTTTTTTCAAAGGTAAATCTCTCTTTATTTGTTCTAGGAAATTGAGATATGTCCCCTTAATTTTACCCTGAAGATTAACCCAAGGCTAGCTTCAAACCTCAAACCTTCTGTGATAAATGAGCCCTGCTGTGTCCTCTTGGATGTCCTCCCCAAGAGCCAAACACAACCTTTAGTAAGCTCTTTCTCCTCCTTCAGCATGAGCAGGAGAAAACTATCTCCAAGCTCAGAGATCTTACCAGCCGTGTGTCTCCCACCAAGCCCTTCACCAAGCCTTCCCTGTTCACCAAGGCCATCCAGGATACAACAAAGGTGAAGTATAAGGTCTCTGAGATAAGTGATATCTTGATCTCATTGCAAATACCCTCCTGGAAGGAGCCAAGGTGGAAAGGGCTAAAAAGCCTGAGGAATAAACCTTGCTTTTGTCAAAACAGCAGGCTTGACCTGCCAGCAAGGTTCCAAGTAAGCAGGTTTGTGACCCACAATCCAATTAACCAGCCACTCAAAGCCAGACTAAGAAGTCAACTTGAATTGCTAAATCCAACAACATGAACAAATGCTGATCCCCACAGTGGATACCTTGTTTTGGCGCTTGACTCATTACCAGGATCAAGCCACCCCATTCACCATCCCACTGTGTGATTAGTCCTATCATGTTCCTGTTATCCATGACTCACATTAACTATATAATCATTATCTCCCAATAAAAAATATTATCTAGTTTCTAAATATTTTCCCCTTATAACTCTGCTAAAACAGCACAGTTACAACATTAGTAGCACAGGGAGGATCTCCATCTTACCTCATCTTGTAAAATTCTGCCTGTTGCCTGTACTTGCTGCGGTCAATAAATCCTTGACAGAATCATGCCTGGCCTCCCGCTGGACTGGACTGTGTATACCCCTAGTGCCAAGATACCTGATGGTTTTGTCCTGTACCAGAACACGGTGATTCCACTACCCACCTTCAACACCATGTCTGCACAAGGTTTCTTCAAGACGGCTGCCACCATCCCACAACCAACTGACAAAGACATCATGCCCGCCTATGTAGCCCAAAGACTCTAAAGTGCTGCCTTGGAACCTTTTGCTGGGGCCAACGACAACAAAGCTGCTGCATGGATCCAGTCTGCCCAGAGCAAGCTGGCCCAGATGGAATGCCCACAGAGATTTTGGATTGCAGAAATCTTCATCCAACTGACCCACAACACTGGCACCTGGTGCAACAAGTGGCACAAAGAATATACCAAGAAGAACTAAGATACCTTCAAACAAGACTTCTTGGCAAGATTTGTGCTTAAGGACACTGCGCTCATGATCATACGTCAAGTAAAGAACTTAATCAAGACAGGCACTGTGAAGGAACTCACCCGCGCCTACAAGGAACTCCAACTATGTGCATCCTCTGACATGGCCTTTGACATCCCAGCCATACACCTCATGTACTATGACGCCCTCAAATTGCATTTAATGAGGCACGTGAACCTGGACCAGGTGACCAACCTACAGAGTCTGTATTGCAAGGCAGAGAAAGCAGAACAAACATCCAACACCCTTCACAAGGCGCAAAATGGAAAACAAGAGAGACCCAAAGACTCCCACACAGGCAGGCGTTCCACTCAACCACCCCCTGGAATCAATGGGAACAACATCAATCATAAACCTGCAGGCTCAAATAGACATGGAAGTGGGAACAATGGCCAGTCAAATTTTACACATTTCTGTGTCACTGCCACACAGGGCAATCACGAAGAGGGAAAAGCCCGGGGAGAGCATTAAGTAAGACAAGCTCTCCCCACACAACTCCTTACTTGCCAAATGATGAGTACCAACCTGAGGATGTGGATCAATGCCCAATGATCCAAGTACCCTCAGAAGACCTGGTACTGTAAACCATTGTCAGACATCCTAATAAACTGATGTCCTATCCTTTTTGTTTTTGCAGTTCACAGGCTTGGCACTCCTGGACTTGGGTGCAGATCAAACCTGAGTCAACAGCAGCTTTGTGGACAAGTTCAAGCTAGCCACTAATCCTTTGCGGATTAAAAATGTGGTCTTGGCTTATGAACACCACATTGCCGTAACAAGGGAAGCTGCCCTCTTCTCTGTCATGCTTGAGAACCTACACTCCACCATCCAAGGTCCTGTCATTGACTTTCCAAATTTTGACATTGTACTGGGTCTGGATTGGTTACAAAAAAACAATCCTCACATAGACTGGGCAACCTTGGTGTTGACAATCAAGCGTGAAGGTGTCAACCACCAGATTTACCCTGACTCAGTGGACCAACTCCTACGCAACCATGTCTTTGTGCATATTACAGAGACCCTGGACAAAAAGGAAACCCTTAAGACAATTGACTGGGACTCCTGCCAGTATGAGATCATACACTTCAAGGATCACCAAGATACCTCCACACCTCAGGATTGCAAAATTGTGGCCCGCCATCCAGAAAACTTCAAGGAGTCTCTACATGGGTTACCCCTGGAAAAACACATCCAACATCCCATTCAACTCAAAGGAGCTTTACCCAAAACACAATCTATCTACCAGCTGACCCCAAACAAAAAAAACACCCTATGTGCCTACCTCAAGGAAGCCTTGGAGAAAGAACTTATCTGTCCCTCACAATCCCCTTTTTGGGCCACTGTATTCTTTGTGGCCAAGAAGGATGGTACCCTGTATCTAGTCACAGACTACCAAGCCATAAACAAAGTTACCATCAAGATTTGTTACCCACTACCACTTATTGACAACCTCTTTGACGCCTTGGGTGGAGCCACAGTCTTCTCCAAGATTGACCTAACCGCAGGCTACAATCAGATTTGTATTAAGGAGGAAGACATCCCCAAAACAGCCTTCCACACTAAATACAGCTCCTACAAATGTTTGGTGCTCAACTTTGGCATGACTAATGCCCTGTACACCTTTGTAACCCTCATGAACAAAGTATTTGCGCCCCACATGGGCAAGCACGCCCTAGTGTACCTAGACAATATTATTGTCTACAGCCCCTTGGTTGAACAACACCACAAAGATCTTGAGGCAGTCTTTGCTACCTTGGCACAACACAAACTGCTGGTCAAGCCCTTCAAGTGTCAGTTCTTCTGTGAGCAACTACCCTTCCTGGGACACATAGTCTCAAAGGATGACATCAAACCCAACAGTCAAAAGATACAGGCCATCTGCAAAATGCCACCACCCAAGGACAAGTCAGAACTCCGCACATTCCTGGGGATGGTGGCCTATTTACACCGCTTCATACCTGACTGTGGCGTCTTGACTGCTCCCTTATCTGCCATAACTGGCGCCAAATCCAAGTTTGTGTGGACCCCCCAATGTGACCTCTGCTTCAGACGTCTCAAGGAGAAGCTCACAACAGCGCCTATCCTGCAGTATCCCAAACAAGATGGGGAATATCAAATGAAAACTGACGCCTCAGACACATCCATTGGGGGAGTACTACAAATCAAAAATAATAATGGCAACTGCCTGCCCGTAGCCTATGAATCACAAAAATTGACAGATGGCAAGTGTCAATACCCTATCCACAACAAAGAACTGTTGGCCATTGTACACTGCCTAGTCAAATGGTTTTGTTATCTAGAACAACAGGAAGAATTAATGGCATTGAACAACCACAAGTTGCTCATATATTAAAAAACTCAAGCAAATCTATCTTGCCGTCAAGCCCGCTGGATGGAGCTCTTCAAGAGATTCAATATGCTCATATAATACAAACCTGGTCCAGAACTTGCCATGGCAGACGCCCTCTTGCGCCTGTATGTCTGTGCCACAAGAGGAAAAAATGGGCTTGACCCAGACTGGTCCCTCTTGGTACTTTGGACAAAGGACAAAGGCTTCCCCCCTGGCACAACCAACATAACAAAAGAAACAGTCATCAAGAACAAGCATCTATTTGCTGACGTGTATGGAACCTTGCACCAAAAAATGTCCAACGGAACTATCATCCCTTACATCCCCACACACCAGCAAGTGGACACCATCCTACAATACCATAGAGACCTAGGGCACACCAAGAGTCACAACCTATACAAGTTCTTTAAGCACAAGGCCTGGTGGCCAACCTTATATCATGATGTTCAGGAAGTCCTAGATTAATATGAAGTATGTGAAAATTTTGCCAAAAGCAAAATCCCTCCAAAGTCAGTACTTCCTATCTGCACACAACTACCTTTCAAAGTATGGGCTCTTGACATTGTTGGCCCCATGCCAGGAAAACATAATGACAACAAATACATCATCACCACCATTGACTTTGCTACAAGATGGCCAGTAGCCCAAGCAGTAAAGGCACACACTGGCAATGACATACGACAATTTATTGGCAAGGAGATAATCAGCAAGTTTGGAAAGCCAGAACTCCTGATAACCAATGGAGGGAAAGAATTGACCTCCAAAACCACCAACATATACCTCACAAAAAATGGGGTCAAACACACCATAACAACACCATACCACCCACAGGCCAATGGACGTGTAGAGCAGCTAATGGTAGCCTCGTGCAAGTCTTAGCCAAACTCACCGCCAGGAGACCTGAAGACTGGTATAAGCAGCTACCAACTGCACTACTTGTGTGTCAAACCCAAGTGAACAGATCCACCGTAAAAAGCCCGTTTGAACTGGTATATGGCACACAGCTAAATATCATTCAAGCATTGACAGGACCTAAACTGGAAATTCCAAGTGAAGTCCCTCCACGCTCAGACCCTCACGTTGTAAGAGCTAACAGCAAACAAACAGTGAAGGAGAATGAATGTCTACAAAAAACCTTTGTCCCCATCTGCAATAGACATGAAGTTGGGTACAAAGTTTGGTTCATGAATGTTGACAAGAGCAAGCTACAACCCAAGAAAGTGGGGCCAGCAATCATTCTGAAGGTAAACAACAATAACACTTACCTCGTGCAAGGGCTTGGAAAACATAAGCAAGACAAGACCCTACACCATGATTGCCTACGGCCCTGCAAAGTAAGACAGAAACAACAATAAACCGCCCTGCCCACCACAGAACAGCAACTAGTTCAAATTGGCGCCTGGGCTCCTGAAAACCTACCCCCAGAGGAGGCCAACCTTTAGGCGGGGGGGTGTTGAAACTGCAGGCTCAACCCACCAGCAAGGTTCCAACCAAGCAGGTTTGTGACCTGCAATCCAATTATCTGGTCACTCAAAGCCAGACTAGGAAGTCAACTCAAATTACCAAATCCAACAACATGAACAGATGATGATCCTTCCTGGTGGATACCTCATTTTGGCTCTTGACTCATTATCAGGATCAAGCCACCCCCTTCTCCCATCTAGATGTATGATCACCAATCATGTTCCAGTTATCCTTGATTCACATGAACTATATAATGACTATCTCACAATAAAGATTATTATCTATCTTCTAAATATTTTTCCCTGTGTAACCTTGCTAAAACAGCACAGTTACAATAATCAGACAAAAAGCTGAATTCTCACTTTACTTAATAGTTGATCACCAGGGAGTCAAGCACCAGGGAGTAGATTTTATCACAGTGCTTTCCTATCATTGAGTCATTTTGTTTAAAAAATAGAGCTTTTTATTAAAGCTCTTAAGAGCGGTGGTAAAAAGGACTACAGCCTTAGGGAATTTGGGGATATGAGATTCAATTTAATGTTGTCACATCACTTATGGATTGTCTGACTGGTCCATGCTGGAAATCCAACTACGGGTAGAATCTGATAAGTAACCATTAAATCACACTGGGGGTAAATTTAAAATTTCAGTCATTAAGTATTATTTGGCCAGTCCTTGCTGGAAAATCCAACTACAGGTAGGGTCTTTAGATAACTAAAATATAGAGGCAGGGCGGGCAAAATCTACAGGATTTAAACCTGGGACCTCTGGGGCTGAGTTGAGCGCCTCAACCAACTCGGGCACCCAGGGCCTCTTTTTTTAAAACCACAACTTTATTGGGAGGCAGTTAGGGGGAAAAGATGGGGGACGTCACAGGGACTTGCCCAACAAATTGGCAAGCCGGTTATGTTGCCAAGTTACAGTCTTGGGGAGACTCTGTATGCCATATTGTCTGGATTCTTTTTCTAGTTGCATTGTACTTAATGTACTGGCAGCTTGCAATGATTGCATATCTGGTTTTGAACTTCCCTGGAATGAGAGTACCAAGCTTGCTGATGCACTTATGGTGTCTTGCAATATCAAGTTTCCACTGGTGGATCATAATTACTGTTTTGATTTGTTTGTTTTCCAGGATCCACAATCTACAGACCAAGTGGACACAATTGGGTGTGCAATGGTAATAAAGTGCTTTCAGGTGGGTGGGGGCGTTGCCCATGGTGCAGGCAAAGAAGAGATCTTTTCCTGGCCCCATGTTTTGGAGCATAGGCCTATTAGTTCCCTTTGGGCCAGCTTCCAAAACTCTGCGCTGGTATGGCACAGGAAGTATCTGTGGTCAACCCCAGCAATTAGCTCAGGGCACACCTTGCATTCCCTATACCAATAGGATTTATTGCAGTACATGCCAGATTTGTATGCACAGTTCAGGATTTGCCAGCTCACAGATTGGAGTTTGATTGGTGTAAATTTGCTTTTAAGCCTATTGGCAATCTCCTTTGGATTAAGAACAACTTTGATGCCTTCCAGCAACCAGTTGCTCACTAAGCAATGGAACTGGGCTGTTGGCACCTGCTTAGTGACCTTATCAAAATTATGTTTAAAGATCTTTACTCCTTTGCAAGTGACAGGTTGTAGTGCGTTATCAATTTGTACTTGAAGTTTTGCTTTTCCTTTCTGTGTTTTTCTGTTATTCATCATCTGAGCATGGATGAACTTGTTAGCCAGCCAGTGTGGGTTATTCTTTTGCGCGGTAGCAACTTTCCATTCTCCAAGACGGAGGGCCCTCATACTTCTCCTCCAGTACAGTTCTGTTTGTTTTCTACTTACCATTTCCTGATGTGTTGTCAGGTGGTTTCTTAAAGTTTGACCTTCTTTAGGGATTGGGCATAGGCTATCCAGCCAATTCATTGTTCTAGCTCTAGCTGGGCTCAATTTATGTGTGTCCATGCATTGCATGAATGATTTTCCCCAAAGTTGTCTTGTGTTATATGCAACCGTTAATAATCCAATTCCCCCCTCCTTTTCAATTTGAGTTACTAATTCCAGTCTTATAGGGGCCATGGTGGCCCTTTTCCACAGAAATTCTCTGGTTATGGACTCTACTTTTTTTTCAAAGGACACAGAAAAGGGCAGGATGTGCACCACATATCATATTTTATAGTAAACAAAGACATTAAGTGCTTGTGCTTTTACTACAAGGTCTAATATCTTGTACCTCCACTTCCCAATTCTGTCCACCAGATCAGATATCAGGTTCTGTTACATTGTGGCCTGTGCTATGTCACACAATGTGAACAGGATGCCAAGGTATCTGAATAGCAAGTTGGGGTCAATTGGTGTTATTCCCTTGGGAGGTGGGAAATCAGGTAAGCCAATTCTTACAGTTACAGTTTTATCAATATTAGTTTTAGCATTTGAACCTTTCTGATATAGGTCCATTAGTTTTAGGAATGTATCCATGTCTTCCCTGTTAGCCACTCCACAGACTGTGACATCTGCAAATGCTGATGCCTTCAGAGGTTCCTGACCTGGGTGAGTAATACCTATAAGTTTAACTTGGCACGCTATCAGTATTAGGTTTGCCGCAAAGTTGAACAGGAGTGGGAAATGGGGTCCCCCTGGTGTAGTCCTTGTCTAATGACAACCTCCCTGGTTGTCCCATTGTTGACAATGACCTCGGCTCTCAGGCTCTGATATAGCGTGGAGATTTATTTACAGAACAGGAGAGGGATGCCCACAGCCTCCAGGGAGAACCGCAGGTATTCCCAGGAGACGCAGTTATATGCTTTCTCCATGTCCAAGAAAAGAAGGTAACCATCTGTCACCCCCCTTCTCCCTTGCACAATTTTCTGAACTAATTCAATATTATTCCATATAGATCTTCCCTGTACAAAGCCATTCTGGCACTGGTGGAGGGTGGCTTCTGCCACTGGCATCAGTCCATTTGATAGCATACAGGTGAGCAACTTGTAGTCCGCGTTTGAGAGGTTGATGGGTCACCAGTTCTTCAATTGTTGTGTGGCCCCCTTCTTCTTAAAGATTAGGCATATCTTCACCTTGTTTCCACCTGGGGACTGGTGTCCTTCAGTCAGGCACCAGTTGAAGAGTCTTGTCATTTCCGGGGCCAGTGGTGCTTGAAGGAGTCTGTAGACTTCTACTGGTAAGTTGTCAGGCCCAGGGGCCTTCCCTTTGGGTGCTTCCTTGATAGTGGCTCTAACTTACTTTAGGGTAATTGTCCTTACCAGATCCTCTTAGGCTTCAGCGCTGCACTTGACCAGTGATGGGAAGGCTATGGCCCGGAGTTCTTTGGCTGCTGTCATGTCTACGTGAGCTGGGGTGTATAGAGTGGTATAGAAATGTTCTACTTCTACTCTAATCTCCTCTTCTTCTGTAGCCATTGTTCTGTTGTCCTGTTTTACCTCTGTCATAGCAGTACAGGACCTTTGACCCTTCAGATATTGGATAGCCTTCCGTGAAGATGTCCCCATGGAGCATTGTAATCTGTATGTAGCATTTTTGTGTGTATGTGTGTCCTCTTTCCTCTATTCCTTTCTTATCTTATGAGTTTTGTAATACTCATCAAACCACATCTTTTCTGACATCTTGTGTCTATTGTCTATTATTTCTTTCATTTCTTTATCTAATCTTATTTTTTCTTTAAATATATTCTTTAACTTTTCTTTTTAATATTTTTTACTTTCTTTTTTCTATTATCTCTTTTATCTTCTCCCATCTCTGGGCTGTATTCATGTGTAGTCAAATATCAATTACCTTGATAAGTTGTGTGAGTATAATGGAAAGTTGGAGTCTCCATTCAGGGTCTCAAAGTGTAGTTGGTCTGATGCTCCACTCACATGGCCATGTTTTATTGTTACAAATCATCACATCCACTTGCATGTGGTTGCTTATTGGAGACACACTTTTGTTTTACCTTGATGTGATCTCTGCTAGCAGCCCTGTGACTAGGATAAAGTCCAGTCTGGAGCCGTTGACTAGCTCACCTTGCGGGCCAAACTCCCATCTCGTGAGGGTAGCTGGACCTTCTGCTTTGTCATCAAGGGTGAAGACCAGTCCCTTCTCAGTCATGAAGGAGAGCATTCCGGTGCTTCTTGAGTGAATTTTGGTTCTGGTAGGGAAAGTGTCCCTGAATGGGTCCGTCCAGGTGTTGAAGTCTCCTATCACTACTGTGTATTCAGGGAGGACAAGAGAGTCAAGAACGTCCCATTGGTTGTTGCTTTTTGGATTAGACAGAAGGTAGATACCCACTACTCTCAACTTGAGGTCAGTTCTGGTGTCTACTGCGTCCATCACAAGGATGCGCTCATCTGAGAGCACCACTATTAGTGAAATATCAATGTGTGAGGAGAAGGCCACAACAGCCACATGTTTGCTCCAGAAGGACTTAAGTCCTATCTGTCTTGCATATGGGTAGTTCTCAGGGTCATAGTCTATGGGAGGGGGGATTATGTTGTTGTTTAGTTGGCATTTGGTGATAATCATTAGGTTCATATTAGGTTTCTTAAGGTGGTGGATCTTCTGCGCTCTGGTGTCCCAGTTGCACAAGCTCCTAGCGTTAATAGTACCTAGTCTCATTATTCCTGGTTGTCTGACCCACGGGTATGAGGTTTCTTTGGTGTCTTGGTAGGCTTTAGTTTCTGGGTGTTGTTGTCAGGTTGGCCAGTGGGCTTACAATTGTGGGGGTTCCAGGTGCTCTCCCTTACTCCCTTGTCCTCCTTCTGGAATGATTCCATCTCTTCAGGTGTGAAGTCCTGTGAGGTGTTGTCTGGGAGGGTAGGGGAGCTGGTTTGGGAGGGCATCAGGGTAGGTCTAGGGTGAGTTTGAGAGGGTATCAGGATTGGGTTGCCTTTGGCCTTGGGCAGGCGCCCCCTCTTTAGGACCTTGAGTGTCGGCTCAAAGGGTGTTGTGGGTGGAGGCGCAGTATGCTTTTGGCTTGATTTAGTGTTACCTTGTGGGGGGACTGCTCTAGTTGTTTTGGCTGAGTCTGGCTCTCCTTGGGTCTAGGGGATTTCTTACCATCCATCTTACCTGTTTCCTTTATAAATTCCTGTTGAATAGAGTGCTTTTTTATCTTTGGGGCTGATTGTTCCTCCATTGGCTCATCTTGGGGGCTGTTGGGATCCTAGAAGTTGTCCCCTGTCCCTCTCTTGGTCTGGGCTGCTCCTCTGGCCCAGTCTCTCTTGTGTCTCTCCTTTAGTTGACCCTGGAGAGCTTTCATGGCAAAGGAGTCCTTAGCCAAAGCAGGGAACCACCATACCGCTCTTGGGCAAAGGAACTCCTTGCCATTCACTCTGGAGACTCCATCTTCCGGGTTGTAGTCCACACTTCTGGGGTGCACTCCCTTCTTGTGAAGGCATTGTTCAAAGCTGTGACCAGGGAAGTAGCAGAATCTGCAGATCTGTATCTTGTGCTTGGGCTCTACATAGATCACCTGGTTTCCTGCTTCTGGCAGGCATATGAATCTGGGAATCTTGATGTTCTTGCACATTATCAAGGGTGCTATCTCTACTAGGGTGTGGATGACTGTCAGGCAAAGGCACCTGGCCATGTTAGCCATCTCCTCCTGAATGTTGATGACCACTTTGTAGTATGATAGCCCTGTGGTGATAGCTGTATGGGTCCATCCCTTTGGCTTGGTGGTGGGGACATCCATGAAAATGACCCACTTAGCTGACTGGTTGGCGTATTGTGTGCTCTTCATTTTGAGGGGTATGCCTTTGTGATAAAAGTCTGCACTTAGGGCTGTTTCACTTTCACTTTCACTTGTGAAGCCTACATCTATGTATCCATGTTCTGCCGGCCACTTGTGGGCAAACTCCCTGTCTGGGAAGTGCTTGTCAAGGGTGGAGAAGATCATGGAGAAGCATTCATTCATACTGCCTTTAGACAGGTTGTTGAAGTGGATCCTCATTGTGTTGGGGAGCGTTGAGCGTGATAAGGAGCAACAGGGATTGCCTTGCATGAGCATTTCCTTTACTCTATCCATGAATGGGAGGAAACTATCAGGGTTCAGGGTTCAATCTGGGCTTGTCTTCACCCTCTCACTGTAGGACATGTCCTTCTGGGTCTTCTCATTCTTGGGTGGCTTGGCTTCTGCCAGGGAGATCTTGCAAACTATATTGTCCACTGCCTCCTCCATGGTATATCCTCTATCTGTGAAGCTCATGACTAACTGGGGGTGATATGTCTGCTCTTGAAGTTCTGGGTCAGTTCAATGTCCACCTCCACCTGCATCCATAGTTTTGCTTCAGGGGCACCAAAGTCAGTTTTAGACCACACCATGATTACCTCAGGGCTCTTTGAAGGGTGCATGTACATGTGAAATGCTTTGTACATAGACTTATTGGTGTGGAGCCAGTTGGCTACTGTAAAGGAGTTCCACTTGCACCCTACAAAGTATGCTGCTTCATCTGTGTTTGCTCCCATAGCCATCCACTGGGACGCCTTCTCTGGGGATATATTTTCCTTGAAGAACTCTCCGGCCAAAGGGGGGTCAGGGATTGCTGCCTTCCAGCATGTAGCCAGTTTGGTGGGGATTCCTGTGTTGAGCCATTTGGCTGCCTCCTCAGGATAAAGGACCTCCTTGAGAATCTTGGTATCTCTGTGAGATATGATGTTGTCCATCCACTTAATCACTGACTCAGGAGTGAACCCAGCCTCAATTCAGTCAGCTGCTTTGGTGATGTAGGATGTCTCACGCCAATTGCCCCATTGTTTGAGGGAGATTAGGCGGTCCCCCAGGTTGCTGTGGATGTGGGCTGTAATGCCCAGCAGCTTTCACTTGTCTGCTTGATGAGGGTGAAGCCCTTGTTAAGCCAATACTTCATGTCAGTGGGGTTCCATCCCTGTGCTCTCCACTCAGCTGCTGTCTCAGAAGACCATGTGGTAAATGGGCCCCACTTTGCTGCTATGTTGGGGTGCCACCCCACAACTCTCATTCTGCGGGCCAGTTCAGGGGAGCATTGGCAGTATGACCAATCCCTTGCTTCCTGGGCACCAAACCCTGCATTAATCCAAGGTTGCACTTCTGCTGGGCTGAACATAAGGACTGCCCAGCCCTTAGCATTGCTGGGGGTGATTCCAGCTTTGGCCCTCCCAATGGCCCAATCAATATTTTGAAAGGTGTTGAAGTACTCTGATAGCCTTTCAGCCGCCAATGGTATGCTTCTCAGTTCCCCTGCCAGAGTAGCTGGGATGTATTCCTGGAAGAACTTCACCGCCTCAAATACAGTGAACCCACCGGCTCTCCAGAGCTTGACCTCTGCAAGGGGGATCCGGTTTTCCAGGGCATATTTGATTTCAGCTGCGGGCATCTTGGTTTTGCGCCATTCCTCTGCCAGTTGGAGTTTTTTTACTCTGCCTTGACAGAAGAGTTGGGCCCACTCCAGGGTCATTCTTCCCCCAGCCACTTCATGGCTAAGCCAGGCAAAATGCTAGTACGTTTTCATGCCATTGCAGTAGTAGGAGTGAACCCCAGGCTGTGCCATCGGATGGTTTGGCTTACTGTGAAGCCCATGCTTTCCCAGGTGCTTGCCTCTTCCTTGCTTATGTTATGTAGTTCAAGGAATTCCAAGTCCACTTGTGAAAGAGTGCTGTGTGGGTTCTCCTGCTTGCGCAGGGGCCCTGGCCTTCTCTGGGGGGGCTTGCAGATTGTCTACTCCCATTTGATCTTTTTTCTGGCCCCAGTGGAGGGCCATCTACCCTATGACTTTGTTCACTTCCTGAGAATTCATCAGTTTCCATTGGCTCGGGCTCAGGGCCGCCTGCCTCTGATTGGCTATTTCCAACCGATGTTCCTGAGTGAATTTTAGTTTCCTCTCCCTTGTCAGGAGGAGGGTTTGGAGCTGCAGGTTCAGCAGTGGAGGGCTCCCCATTGTTAGTATTGAAGTCTGCCTGTCCTGTATCAGGGAAAATGCCCTGATCCACCTCTACATGGTGGGCTTGACCTGAGGCTTCAGGCTGCAGTGGTTCTGGAGATAGCATGGTTCCTTTTAATAAAAACCTACTTTAAAATTCTGCTTTGTAAAATTGAAAATCTATCTCAAAAAAAGTGATTGTAATGGGAGAGAGCAGTCAGGCACCCAGGGCCTCCTACCATTAAGTCACCCTATGACAGGTCTAAAGTATTATCTTCACTTGAACTGCAAGTATAGAGATATCTTATATTCTCATATAAAGAGTGAGGCCAATTTATCATTTGTATCTATTAAAACTACCCAGAGAAACATGATTGATACTTAACTTGATCAATGTCATATGTGCCACCCCCTTGATAGCCCTTTTTTAGGGAACACAGGTTTATTACTCCCTTGATAGTGCAATGGCTTTCCCATATAGTATAAGGACTTTACCACTTCTCAATAAAGATTATCTTATTCCAATTTTTTCCTGCCCTCATATAGGCTGTAGTCTTCCCCCAACTCTGCAGTACTGATCTAAAAAGAGTTCAGTTGCAGTATGTTGTAATTTTTTATTTGGGAGCTATATTTTGTGATAGCAGATCTAATGGCGATAATATAAGTGACATTGTAAAAACAGGAGTTTAATCCTTGATTTTTTAATTCCGCAGCTCAAAAAAAGCTAACTCTAAACAATATTTTAAGATTTCAAATTTACATAGTTTCTGAGCTAGTGACTCACTCAAAATTCCAAGATATCTAAAGCTCCCAGCTCAAAGATTTTCAAGTTAATCCAAAAAGGTGGGGGAAATGTCTTCTTGCCCAACCTTTTCATGGTGTTGATGGATAAATGCTTAGACTATTCCTTCTTTATCAGCGCTGCTTTGTTTCACTGTTGTATGCTTGATTTGAATTTGTTGTTTTTTAAATGCTAAAGCCAGTCACGCTACAAAGGGTGTGATTTACTTAAACTATTGCTTCTTTTTCTTGTCTGTTTCAGGCGCTTTTCTTGGGAGATAGAAAATTGCCTTGATACCATAAAAGATGGATACCAGAGAGGTAATAGCTACAGAGAAGGCAACAAAGTAGACATCAATAAGATTGGATTTGATGAATGACATCTTTCTACTGGCCATTGTCAAATGCTCAACTTCACATGGAATCTTGCCATACTTGTGTTTCTTGGTAGTTCGGCAAATGCGCGCAGTGTAGGCGTACTCTTCAATGGCGTCAGCACCTGCTTCCTTGCGCCGGCTGCCTATTAGGGCAATGGTTTGCATGCGATGTACATTCATTTGGATACTCCCAGTTGCGTCAGCCATGAACTCTTTGATGTCCTCACTCAGAATATATGGAATGGCGGTTATACGGTCAACATATTTCCCTACTCCAGCATCCTCAAGCTTACGAGCATTGCGGGATTGGTCAGCAAGAAATGCCATACACAGAACTGGAGTGCCGGATAATATTGCTTCAAAGGTGCTTTCTATGCCCCCATGTGAGATGAACAGACGTGTGTTCTTGTGCTCCAAGATGGCTGTTTGAGGAGCCCACGCAAGTAGGCGCATGTGAGGGTGCATGTTACTAAATAAATGGTCACTGCTCACTACAGTTCCATTGATTGTGAATGTGCTTGGAAAATCCTCCAAAATGGTCTTACCAAGTCCCCAGATGATACCATCAATGGAGCCTTCTGCAAGGGCAGACAGAGAGCCAACCACCAAGTTCTCCAAGTCAAAGTCGGCAAGGACAACTTGTGAACCAAAGGCAATGTAAAGGGTGCGGGGATGGGTGTCTAAGAAGTGTGCAATGTCAGGGGTGAGGGGGTGGTAAGTGTCAGATTTGATTGGACCAACAAGTTTGACGTTTGGGGAAAGTGGTGCTGCAGGTTCAAATCCAACAAACGTATTGGCCAAGTTGAGGCTTGTGGAGAAGTCACCAAATGGCATGGTGGCTGGCGGGACACCGTGCTTGGCTCGGGATTTGTTGATGACATTCCCAAGAGCCATGAAGTGGTATACCATATTTAGTGGGTTTATAATTTTTTCCTTGAATCTTTCTGTAAAGGAGAGGGAGTCAATTGTGATGCTACCATAGTCCATAGAGTTTGTCAAGAAAGGGGCATCCATCAGGCCAAGGCCATCGACTGTTTGAAACCCAGTGATCAACGGAATGCCTTTCATCTCAGCAACATCGCGACAGGCAATCGAGAAGAAATCACAGATGACTACATCAGGTCTTTCTTGGTCAATGACTTCACCAAGTCGAGGATAGACCGCGTCATAAGATGACGAAAGTAATTCCCCAAAGAAATTGGGCATATCCTTTAATGTGTCCACCCGTTCCCTCGTACCATAGCCCTTCTTCATCTGCTCACGTAGTATCTTTGACTTATCAATTGATTTTCCCAACGAGATGAATGGAATCTGATAGAGCTCATTATACTTCTCACAGGCATCAAACGCAGCAAAGGTGACGCGATGCTTTCTTTTCTCCAGCACTTTCCCCATTTCCAGCAAGGATTTGATGTGCGAAAAGGACCCAAAGTCCAGATGAAGCATCACATTAAGTGGCTTGGACGCCAGGACACCCGCCTTTGCGAAGGCAAGCAATAAAAGAGTTGGTAAAAGCATGAGGCTCTTAAAAACCAGGGCTTTCTTTAAATAAGGGTATTCTTGTACCCCGGGTAAACTATTCAGCGTCGGCAAACTATGTCAAGCTCCGACGATATCCTTCTTGTTAGGGCCTAAAGGTCACTTCGTAATTTCAAAACTAATTATTTATCAGATGTTTATAAAATCGAAGTTTCACAAAACCTGCTTACGTGCCTGATTCTCCCTAGCTTCATCTATGTTTATGTTTGGTTGAGCCATAGGACTGTGTGTTCATGTATTATTTTAACCCAAGCCTCAGTACTCGCCCCAAATCCAATATAAAAATTTACTTGTACTTGGTTTCTGTACCGACACACTGCATAAATGGAACTTAACCAGAATAAGTAGCTCTTCACCCCTTGGCTCATCGGGCATGAACCAAAGTTCCCCAATGCACTGTATAATCACCTCACCTAAGCGCATCCAATTAAGCAGCCATACATTTTCCCTGTAGTTGCTTTTGACACCGCAAGTTCAATTTCATCAATAAAACAAAATTAATTATACCAGTTTCAAAAAGGGGTTTAATTAAACTAATCTATCAAATTCAATTTTATATTCAGTTCCCATCTGTCATGCATTGTGAATTATATCAGTTTACTATGAAAAGTGGCAGAACTTACTATTTGTAAAAGATAAGGTGATGCAATATAAATGAGACCCTGTAATTCTAGTGGAATATTGTCTTATATCTTTAACTGCCACAGTGACTTGCTCTACTGAGATTCCTAGCCTTGGGACCATATTATAATATGGACATTAGCCATATTTTCAAAGAAGGGATGTACATATAGATAAGTATAAGCTTATTTATATATAAACTAAGCTATGCATGTTGGCACCCGCTTATGTACAGTAATTTTAAAGCTATGGCGACAACCAAAAATACCTCAGATTTAAATAAAATGATTTCAGATTTAAACAAAATCCAACTATCAGGTTAAAATATACACTCTGTTAACAGGGTTTATCAGTGTTAATGGGCAAAATGAGTCAGCACTACAACAAAGGGCTCACACGCAAAGCAAAACTATTCAAAATACAATCCAAAATACATTGATTCACAAACAAAATGGTGTGAGTTGACTTTTGGTGTACATATGTTTACTATGTGAATTGGTGACAAAATACACCCAAGCAAGGTGAGTCAAAACTCAAACCAAAAACAAAACACAATAGCAACTCACTACATAAACAAAATCACCCACACAATGTGTGCAATGGATTGTAATCATGAATGATACCAAGGTATCTAAAATAAGACACAAGATCTGAAACATAAATTTTAAAAATATTGTGTTGGGTGTTTGAATTTGGCAGTAAAATCTAGGAAAATGGGTGGATTTTTTTGAGTATTCTAAAATGGGCGTTGTAAAACCAAAAACAACTAATTAAGAAATAAAAAATCTACAATTGGGATATTGGGTGGGCAAAACTCTAATTAAATATCCATATTCAGATAAAAGCAAAAAAATAAAATTAGGGAGTAACTTAATTGAAATTTATTTAATATTTTATTAAGCTTTAAAATGGCAAAAACACAACAACAGAGTACCAATACACCTGTTGTGCACCGCGGTTGTGGTCGCCCCCACGGGTCAAAGAATAGAGTTAGTGCAACCCAAGTGCCTACTCAAGAAGGAGACGGGAGAGGAGAGTTCAATAGTGACACTGCACTGACACAGCCGGTTCAAGGAGCACAAGCTGCTAGGGTGCGGAGCATCAACCCTCGGGTCCCAAAGCTGACCCAGAAGCCCACCAAGGTCATCACTACAAAGAAAGTTAGAAACAAGGAGGTAGAACTTACTTTGTATGTGTTCAACATTGTGTACCAGCAAGAGTTGGTCCCGTCAGCCATGCTGGAGAAGGTGAAGCCTGTACTTGATACTAGCTACAAGCCCTACATCAGTGATTGCAATCAGGAGGAGGACAAGGAGCCTGAGTTCTATCAAACCAATGAGGGGCAGTTAGTGTTGAAGAAAGTTACTGCGTTTTACAACAAGGTAACCATGCCCTGTGTTGTGCCCAATGCCAACAAGCCAATCCCCACCGCTAAAAAGCCCACCCAGAAGCCATCCCTGACATCAAACACATCATCCTGCTTAAGCTAATGCGTGAATCAGCCAATTACAAGCCAGCGGCGGCCATTGTTGGGGTGGATCCCAAGTACACTTCCAAGACATTCAACAAGTTCATCAATACTAGCCGAGTCCTTGCCCATGAAGAAATCCTTGTGCATGTCATCCATGCTCACCAAAGAGCACAAATGGGCAATCCGCCAGTGAATAACCCAGGATTGCCATCTTGAACTGGCAAATATACAGGTCATGGTCAAATCTACTTTTGGGTTTGAGGCTTTAATCTCCTTTTACTATCATCTTGTGAAGGGAATGCACTTTTCCTGGAAAAAGCTCGGGGTATCTCCCTATAATAGAAACAGCCCAACCAACATCAAGACCTGGAAAAACTATGCAGAGCCGTACACTGCCCTTGAAGCCAAGAGGACGGTCAAATTTTACTATATTGACAAATTGGCATTTGCCTCATCAATGTGCAATGCATATGGCTATGTCCCCAAAGGCTCCAAGGACGGGATGGCTTGGCGTGCTGCAGTCTGCGCCACAGCCTACCTGATGGTGGCTCTCCTTGGTCCAAAGGGGGTTGAGCTATACCAAATGATACTGGGCTCCCACAACAGCCGTACCTTCCTATCATTTCTCCAATTGGTCCAGGAGCACCTGAGGCGCATGAGCCCTGGCTTCACCAATGTCATTATGTTGGACAATGTTGGTCTCCAAAAAATGGCTGACATTCTCAAAAAATTCCCAATAATTGACACCAACAGCACAGTGGGCCCCCAGTGATTGGCCACAGCAAATTTGCACCTTCTCTTCCTCCCTGCTTATTTGCCATTCCTAAATCCCATTGAGGAAGTCTTTGGGTGGCTCAAGCAAGTTGTCAAGCGAGAAACCCCAACTGGGACCGAGAACCTCTTTAATTTGCTGTAGGCCAGGATCCACACCCTCCCAGCTGAGACTGTGGCCAAATTCTATGGCCACACTGATTTGTTCATCCCCGCGTGCCTAGCCAAACAGCCAATCAATTAAAGGCTTAGTGTGTCCAATTTTTTTATATTCTCTCATTTACTATTCAAGATTTATTAATTATCATTTTATATTTAGATGTTTCCAAGCCTGCAATCACATTCAGTAGGACAATCAATGAAGGTTAGTAATTTATTTATTTATAATCATTTTTTATTGTGTTGTCTAAGGGTATCCCAAACGCTTGATACTAGATTACGCAAATGGATTAATATCACTTTTGGAAAATAAATATAATAATCAAAAAAAAGTTAATTGTAATGTGTACAAATCAGAAGTAGATTTTATTGAAATGTATTATAATGCTTTTATTAAGACCTTCTCTGGGATATATTCTTCAAATCCTGTTTGCTAAAATAAGAATTAAAAAAACTTATTATAATAAAAATAATATGAATTGTAATGAAATTTATTAGAAGAGAGAATTTATTACAAGCGCCTGTAGTGAGTTCTTCTGTATGTACCCACCCCGCAATGGAGGTGGTGCACAACCTCCACTGCCACACCGTGGAAAGTGGATATGCCCTTATTAAAAAACTCCCGCCTTCTGGTGAAGGGGAGTAGGGTTAGGTGCAAATGGAGGAGCAGCTTTTTGGGCGGGGCTGCAAACCCGTAGATACCAGCCAGGACTAGGGCGTCCTGGATGACGTGATCCACTGAGTCATACCAGGGGGGACCTTCTTCCCGTCAAGTGAGAGCCGGGCCTCATCAATTCCTAGAAGGATCCTGTCAAGATACTCCACGCTGGCGCTCATCCCAAAGAAGAAAAGATACCTGAGGTAAACCACCAAGTGAAGCCTTTGCCCAGCAAAGGCTTCCGTAAACTCACATAATTTTATTATAAACCGCACTGATCTTCTTATTGTGCCTGGTCTTTGAAAAGGTAAGATCCATTACCAAGGGAAGCCCTGTCTCATCTGCACTCCAGGCTAGCCCAAAGTCCGCCAGGAGGAACTTAGTTTTCTTGACAGCTGTTGTGTCTGCAACAGCCAATTTCCCCATCACACGCCCAAAGTTTTCCAGAAGGTAAGATAGGGTATGCTCCACCAGGAAGCAGAAGCAAGCAGCCGCATGAGCCCAACCCATCTCCGGTACATTCTTGAATGGGAGCGTCACCAGGACGTCCCAAAAAGCTCAATGTAGTTTATACAGTAAACTCCACTGAGGTTAACCGGGTCCAGGCGGACCAGTTGGGCATCCTTATAGGCAGTAACTGCCCACTTGGATGCCCCCTCAGCATGTGTAAGTTCTGCCAACGCCTCCCGCAACATCAGAAAGGACCCATAGATGCGGTCCTCCAGCTCCTGAAAGACAGGGGGAGACAGATACAGCTGCTTGGCCACATGAGTGGTGTAGTTGGCGTAGAATGTGGCAGGGACAAAGGGGACCAGGACTTGGTGGAGTTCACCATCAATGTTCTCTAAAAAAAGATAAGTATTTTAAAGTTGTTATTAATTTTATTTTTTATGTTACCTTCATGTGTTTCTTCCTTGCCGGCTGCTTCAGCAGGCTTAGCCATTCTTGGCGCAAGCAATTGTGCTGGCAATTCAGTATTCTCTGTTCTGGCACGCTTGGCAGGTTTGAGATGTTCATACATCTCCAGGTTGTCAACCAAGACAGACAGTGCAGAAAGATTGTATGCCTTAAATTGCAGGCCCTTGACCACTGTCTTCTGGATGTTGAGAAGACACTCGATGGTCTTCTCAGGGGTGTCTGGCATTTTTGTCATTAGGGCCTTTGCAGACACCTTGTCTATTTTGTCTCTGTCAAGGACGGCAGACTTAACTTTGGCTTTGACCTTGTGGTCAATGTCTTTGATTTTGACAATTGCCAAGTCAAGATCCTTCAGAAGCTTCTCCAATTCTCTCATGATTTTTTACAAACCTTTTCATATGTTTTTATAACTTTTTCCCCAATAAATTCTGTATTTTTTTGATACTGTTGCCTCTTTGTTTATTCCTTTTTGTTTTCCCATCTACTACATTATCCCATCTTTTAACCCATTTTGTATATGTTTTACGCTCATCTCAATATGTGTTGTTTGCTTTGTGCTGGTATTGTTTCCTTGATTACCATATTATTTTCACAAGGGGCTATGTTTTAGTGCTAAAAATAACTGTGTTCTGGATCTAGATACACAACATAGTAAATATATGATTTTATAGAAATAAGCTGAACATAAAGAATAAAACCAACTATAAACAAAGAGCACTTGAACAATTGAAATTCAAAAAAAGATAATATAAATAGAAAATGTTTGGTGACAGGGGTTTATTGGGGTGGGGGAGAGTGATGCCTAGGAGGCAGAATAGCGCGGGAAGGAAGACGTAGAAGCAGTGCTGGCCTGGGTGGTCTGGGATTGGGTGGGTTGGGCTTGCAGGTGAGGGGTGTTGGTGGCGGGGGTGGAGGCAGGAGGATTTTGCGTGATGGCTGCCATATAACGTTTGTTGTATTCCTCATTGGTCATTGGCTGGATGGGCTAGTAGGTGGCAGTGACCTGAGATGGAAGGCGCTTATCCTTACATGATTGGTTGCCCATGTTCTTATGGAAAACCATTTGTGCAAATAAGTCAGCCACCATCTGGCAGCCAAAGAGAAAATTGTGGTCAAGGACCCCAAGATAGAGGCTGTTGAAAGCCTGAGGGCGGTGCTCCTGTAATGTGGATCCCATGTTGAAGAAGACAACATCAGTCAGATGGACATCTGCATGGCCAGCAGAGTAGACCAAGGCCTGGTGACTGCGTTGCTGGATAGCCTCGAGGGCTGTGGAGCTACCCTCCATCTGATGGCTCAAGAAAACCCAGTACTTGGAATTTGAGCCATCCCAGGAGTTGAGTAATCCACCAAGGATGTGGCTGTATGAGTAGCCACCAATTAAATCTGGTATTGTCTAATAGTAGACAAAACCCTTGGCTGAAACAGCCAGAAATGCACCAATGAACGGCTCCTTCTTGATCTTCTTCCTTTTTGAGTGGCGGCTCTTCCTTGCTTGCCAAAATCATCAAAAGCTATTGATAGCTTGTAATAGGAGATGAACATGATATCATCAGTTAGACTAGTCAGGCATTGGACCAAGGTTGATTTGATGGTGGTGTCATACGGGGAATCCTCAGCGCCATCCCATTGGTTGCCGGCAAAATAGGTAAGAACCCGTATGAAAGCCACCTTCCCATACATCCAGAGCTGCACCATGCGCTCAGACACCCAAATGCCATGGTGTGCAAGTTGCTTCTGGACCTGGGTCAATGGAAGCTTGGGATCCCTCTGGAGGAGGTCAAGCATGATTGGGTATGCCTCAGATATTTGTGACTTGGGGGCCTTCTTGGGCTTCTTAGCTGTCCTAATCAGATTCCCCCTGTTCATCAGGTTGTTAAATTCCTGCATGACAGTAGCTCAGGTAAATTGCAACTGGGTGGCAATCTGTTCCCAGGACAGACCCTTTAGATTCAGTGCCACAATTTCCTGAAGAATTTGGGCAGTGATGATTTGTCGCTTGGGGCGCTGGGCCAGGGGAGCTGAAGCCTGATTGGCTGTAGGGGGCAGGTTGGCTGGTGGCAGGAAGTTGTTTCAAATCAAGGTTGCCATCCTTATTGATTGGTTGGTGAGCAGCTTGTGCGGGGGTGGGTACGGGAGCAGGGGCAGAGCTAGACACTATGTGACTACTGAACAAGTCAAAGCCATAGGGGTCAGTGGTCAGGTACAGGTCAGCTTCCTTGTTACCTGCCTCAAAGGCTTGGTTGTAAACAGGTGCCTCCATGTTCTGAGCCTTGTCTCCATTGAAGCTGGCTTGGCTGCTTGTGTTGTTGAAGATGTTGCTGTTGAAAACCATATTAAAAAACCTTGTATAAAATCACTAAAAGTAGAAATTTTAAAATTTAATGATTTATTTTTATTGTAATCTTGAGTCCATATTTGGAAGGTTCTCAAAACCATTTCATACAAATCTGGAGCCATGAAAATGAATAAAATGCCTCTGTTTCTAAATTGGATAGCTGTTGATTGGCTGTTAAACTGTTATTTTTCTATTTTAGGCTGCTCATACTACACATCTTGTGTGACTTCACTTTGTTTTGTGCTTGTGGAATCTCACTTCTAGATTGCTCAAATTTTGTTTCATTTTAGTCCTTCTGTTGGTGCCTCATATGAATCCTGATTGGATTATAATATACTCTGGAACAGCATCCATCCATTTCACTTGTTGCGTCAGTTCATTTTGTTTGTGGTTTGAACTACACCGCTTGATGTTTGATATATTTTCATATAATGGGCTAGTGAAATTTCGTTTTTTTTGTTTGACAGTTCATTTATTAACTGAAATTTTATAAATTAATTGAAAACTGAATCTTTCAGGACTTGGATTTTGTTCAAATCTGAAATCTTTTTTGTTTAAATCTGAGGTATTTTTGGTTGTTGCCATAGCTTTTAAAACTACTGTATCCTACAATTTTTGTGGCAACAAAGGACATGTTATAGACTTTGATTTACTCCCTCTATCTGGTCAGCTAGCTGGGGTACCACCCTATAGACCTTCAAACATTAACTATGATAGATGTATCATCACATCTAATAAATGTTCTGTAGCTCAAGGAATAAGTCACCAACAATTTCAACTGTAAAGCTATGCAATAAAATGACTCTTTTCATAAATGATTTTGGCAATTCTTAATAATGTGCTGGTGATGTGATTGAGATAAAATAATCCATTTTTTCAATTTAACCATAACACTGTTGTAGCTGAACTAATTGCAGTTCAGTGTTAGTAGGGGGAAGACAAGAGTCCAAGGAAGAGGACAATGGTTTAAGATAATATAGTCTTATTTGGAAATCAAGGTTATTATATGGTAGAGAGAAGTCAGAGCTACAAGGGGGTGGCATTAGTGGCATGATCCAAATGTGATTTGTGTTTTAAATAAGTTGCCAATAGTGTTTGACTGGAATCAGTTACACCTTTTATTAGGAAGTATTGCCCCATATTTTGAAATTTGAGGCAGGAGGCCGGATGTCATGTGATATGTCATAGGGAGACTCATTGAGAACCTCCTGTGTATTGTAGGCTACATTGTCAGGCAAGGTATCAAACTTGATTGCAATATAGGGCAACCTTTGGAATTTAAACTGTTTGCATGTAATATCCTCTATGTTACCAATCCCAAAATTTATTTTGGCTCTATTTTTTCAATTTTACTTAAAAATTGATAATTGAAATCAAAGTTAACTTTTAACATTAGGAACAATTACCTAAGGTAAAAAGATTAATAAACATACAATAAAAAATACAAAAATATTTTTTGGGAATTGTCAACATGGAGGATGTTACATATAGACAGTTTAAATTCTGACAATTGCCCAATACAAACTTCACATATTAATCCCTTGCTATATATAAGAACTTTAAAATAAACCCCACTGAGACTGAATACTATAGTCTATTATCTGGCTGAAAAAAGGGCAAAAAGCTCATTGTCTTTTTTGAGCCAAATGACTTATAAAAGTACATATTAAGCAGGCTAGCAATCACTTATAGGATTTGATAATAGTATTATTTAGTAAAAATAATAGTGGATAGTGTTATTTTTTATTTTTTTATTTATTTTCTTTCTTGATTCACTTAATAAATACTATAATGCTTGTTGTAGAAAATCTGCCTTATTGACTTGTAAGCTATCTACCACATATAATTTCAGATTGGTAATGATGATATCACATCAATCACTTGCTAATTACATTTTAATGAATAAAGAGAATTTTATCATTTGCTGTCACTTGAAAAGCTTCTTCTCTTCTCTTCTCTTTTGGAAACAATTGATCCAAACAACCAGTAGTTTGCCTTTAGACCCTCTAACTGACTTTTATAACAACAAACTATAATGTTAATTTCATTGTCTAGAGCACCTAATTTCAAAACATATTATTCTTTTGGGCTTCAAAAACAAAACCAGCTTCAGGCTCAAATTGATCTAAACCATTTAAATCCAACTCCTGGTCCGGCAAGTTTTCCAACTGCTTAGGACAAAATTCAATGCCCTGGATAACTAGACTAGCCTTAAAAGTTCTTGGAATTCCCTGATTACAAATGAACCCATTTTTGCATAATATCCCCCCTTTTCATAGTATTCATACTTGAACTCTTTTTTGTGCAAGGCTAAACCAAGCCATCTCAGTTAATAAATACATTTTTAACTCTAGTAAGACGTTTTTCTCACAATATGAAGTATGCTGTGAGATAAAATGGTAGTTGGTATGACTATCACATTAAAAGCCCTGGGGTAGGGATTGGAACTGGTCAATTATCATTTACAAATAATTCTCTAAGGTGGCAGGTTATCAGTCCTTCTCTATAACAAACATAAGTTCAGTTGCCATATCAACTTGACAATTTGTTAGGCTTAGAAATTGGTGTTGTAAATCACACCGTCAATGCATTTTTGATATGGCCTTAAAATTTCAATACTTGTAAAGACATGATTGGGTTCTCTTTTGAATAACACAGTTGCCCCTTTTCCATAAATAGATTGACATTAATATTCACACATTCAGGATTGTGCTACTTTGGTTATTCTGATACCAGTACAACTTCAAACTCAACCAGCCCCCTTGTCTATCTAGTGAACAATCCTGCTCCCAGTCTACTATATAAGTAGAATTCTCACTCTAAAAAACAAGTTTATTCACATCTGTGTTGGCTTTTATAATCTCCAAGCTTATTATTTCCTTTTCACTAAAAGGAAACTCTCTTCAATATTTCCAGGAAATTAAGGTATATCTCCTTAATTTTTTCCTGAAGGCTAACCTGAGGCTATCTATAAACCTTTTATAATAAAGGATTCCTGATGTGTCCTCTTGGATGTTGTTCCCAAGAGCCAAACATGACAATTGGAATGACTAGCAAGCTGTCTTCTTTGCATAAAAAGTGCTACAAATCAAATACTTTTACCCCTAAAAAATAACTCAATGATGATCTAAAGGAAAAAGGGGATTTAAAAAGAAGAAATCTGATAATGAGCAATTAAGGATAAATTGATCACTTCAAAAAAGGCTCCATAATTGCTTTTCTACTAATTTACTCTTCTGGTTGATATTGCAGTAGCACAAGAAAATACTTTCATCAAATCATTAAAAACCAGCCCTCAAGGGTGCTTTTTCTGCTATTACCAGGCTTTGTGCAAGAACTTGATGAATCATCCAGATATTAATAAGCTGGTCATGAAAACGGTACCAAGCATTCCAGGAGCTATTTCAATTGATTTTTTTCTTATCAATAGTTATAAAAAGGAAGTGGATGCCTTTTAAAATGTCCTTATTAAAAAGTTCATTTTTGATGAACAAGAAGATTTGTGACCTTTGTCCATTACTTTAAGAATCAGTGGTTGGTCTTTTCCAGGGGCAGTGTATGATCTTCACTGGAAGGGACTCCATAAATTGGGACTTCTTCAAGAAGTCTAATAAAGAGGTCACCAAGATCATCTCTTCACTTGAAGGAGTGTAATAAATTTTACTTATTGGTTATTTCATGCCCTGCCCAAAAGGCAGGCTTTCTAATGGCAAAATTTAAGCTTTCAAACCTAATTTCATTTATAATTTATAAGCTTTTTTAAATCAAGATCCTAATTACCTAGGATTTTGCTTTGGGTTTGGTTTTTGTTTTGGATGCACACATGTGGTTCCCTATTCTATTTTTATACAGTAGTTTTAAAAGCTATGGCAAGAACCAAAAATACCTCAAATTTAAATAAATGATTTCAGATTTAAGCAAATTACAACTATCAGGTTAAAATATACACTCTGTTAACAGGGTTTATTGGCGTCAATGGGCAAAATGAGTCAACACAGAAAAGAATTACTCACACAGCAAGCAAGACTATTTGAAATACAATCCAAAATGCATTGATTCACAAACACAATGATGTGAGTTGACCTTTGGTGTAAATATGTTTACTATGTGAATTAGTGACAAAATACACCCACACACAACAAGTCAAAACTCACACCAAAACCAAAACACAATAGCAACTCAATATGTAAACAAAATCACTCAAATGTTGTGTACAATGGATTGTAATCAAGAGTGATACCAAGATATCTAAAATAAGACACAAGATCTGAAACATAAATTTTAAAAATATTGTGTTAGGTGCTTAATTTGGCATAAAATCTGGGGAAAAGGGTGGAAATTTTTTTGGGTATCATAAAATGGACATTGTAAAGCCAAAAACCAACTAATTAAGAAATAAAAAATCTATAATTGGGATATTGGGTGGGAAAAACTCTAATTAAATATCCATATTCAGATAAAAGCAAAAATTAAAGTTAGGGAGTAACTTAATTGAAATTCATTTTATATTTTATTAAATTCTCAAAATGAAAGGATCATAACAACAGAGAAGCAATGGAACTGTTGTGCGCCACGGTTGTGGTTGCCCCCACAGGTCAAAGAACAGAGTTAGTGCAAAGCAAGTGCTTACTCAGGAAGGAGATGGGAAAGGAGAGTTTAATAGAGACACTGTACTGACACAACTGGTTCAAGGAGCACAAGCTGCTAGGGTGCAGGGCATCAACCCTTGGGTCCCCAAGATGACCTGGAAGCCCACCAAGGTCATCACTACCAAAACAGTTAGAAATAAGGAGGTGGAACTTACTTTGTATGTGTTTGATGCTGTGTGCCGTCAAGAGTTGGTCCCATCAGCCATGCTGGAGAAGGTTAAGCCTGTGCTTGACACTAGCTACAAGACTTACATTAGTGATGGTGACCAGGAAGAGGACAAGGTACCTGGGTTTTACAGAACTGAGGAGGGACAGCTGGTGTTAAAGAAGGTTAAAGCCTTCTACAATAAGGTGTCTATGCCTTGCGCGCCAGTCACTGAGAAGGATCTAGAGTCACAAACTCCTGCAAAGCCTGCTCAGAAGCGCATTCCAGACATAAAGTGCATCATCCTTCTCATACTCATGCATTAATATGGAGACTAAAAGGCAACCACAGCTCTTGTTGGGGTGGATCCCAAGTAGGCCTCCAAGACATTCAACAAATTCATCAATACTGGCCGAGTCCTTGCCGCAGAGAAATCCATGTGCGTTTTCACTGTGCTCACCAAGGAGCACAAATAGGCAATCTGCTAGTGGATAACCTGGGACTGCCATCTTAAACTGGTGTATATACAGGTCATGGTCAATTCTACTTTTGGGTTTGAGGCTTCAATTTCTTTTTACTACCATCTGGTAAAGGGAATGCACTTTTCCTGGAAAAAGCTTGGGGTATCCCCCTAAAGCAGAAGCAGCCCTGATTATCAGGGCCCATAATGCCTTTAACAACCAGCTGGCCTTCCTAGAGGCAAAACCCTCCACAGCTTGGGAACCCCTACCAAGTATCTCCCAGAGCACAAAGACCCCCCTTTTGACTAACAAATGGCCCAGGATTTGAGAGGCACACAAGCCTCAAATCCCTGGCTTTGATTCTATTATCAAATTTGGGCCTCTAAACTATTGGGAAATGGTACATTGGGAGTGCAATTGTTTGATTGTGAAATTGGGGCTTGATCTCTTGTGGGATCTATAAATAACTGTGGCACCTTGGCATGCTGCAGCTCAATAAAGGTTCATGTTATAACAACCAATGAGCACCCACCCCCTGGCCCAAGTACGCAAATTCCATTGAAAATTATAAGTTCAACTGAATTTGATACCATCAGTTCCCTGATGGCACAAAAGGCCACAAAACTAACAGTAAGTATAAATAGTGAGGAGGAGAAGCCATCCTCACTGTTGGCATCTTAATAAAGCAAGTTTATGCCCATAAATTATTATCTTATTGCAGGAATTGTTTATTTTTGCTCCAATTTAATTTTTCTCCTTGCATCTATTCAGGAATCCACAACAAAATACAATCTTGCCTACCCATATCCTCTTGGCTATACTCCTACCATCACAGTAAATCCACCCTGCGCTCTTGACGCAGAGTATTACCACCATCATCACCTGGATCTTCTGCCTGCTATGAAGGAGATTACTGCTGCTCCCCCCTGCCCAATGTGCCTCCTGCCCAGGACTTCAGAAAATTGGGGTTTGTCTATATCACAGTATTGGGGCTGGTTGACCAGGCTGTGCCCCATACTGGGAGTTGGCGCCCCCTAGCTACTGTAGTCAACTACCTGATCTGTATTGAACCTATTATGTACATGGCTTTTCAAGCACAGCCTGCCTTCCCTATGGGAGTCCAGTTGGACTCTGGTATGGGCCGTGACACTGATAATATTGAGGCCCAGAAAAATCACACTGAAGCGTAAACTGCCCTCAAAAACAAGGGGACTGTCAGATTCTACTATATTGACATATCAGAATTTGCCTTGTCTATGTGCAATGCCTATGGGTATGTCCCAAAATGCACTCATGACAGGGTAGCTTGGCGTGCTGCAGTTTGCGCCACAGCATATTCCATGGTGGCTCTGCTTGGCCCTAAAGGGATTGAGATGTACCAAATGATATTGGGATCTCACAATAGCCAGACCTTCCTATAATTTCTCTGATTGGTCCAGGAGCACCTGAGGCACACAAGCCCGGGCTTCACTAATGTAATTGTACTGGATAACATTGGTCTCCACAAGGTGGCAGATATTCTTGAGGAATTTACAATGATTAATACTTGCATTGCAGTGGGCACCCAGTAATTGACCACAGCAAATATGCGTCTTCTCTTCCTCCCTGCCTATTTGTCCTTCCTAAATCCCATCAAGGAAGTCTTTGGGTGGCTCAAGCAAGTTGTCAAGCAAGGAACCCCAACTGGGACTGAGGACCTGTTTTATTTTCTCTAGACTGGAATCTACACCTTTCCAGCTGAGACTGTGTCCAAATTCTATGGCCACACTGATTCAATCATCCTGCGTGCCTAGCCAAACAGCCAATCAACTAAAGGCTTGGTGTGTCTGACTTTTTCTATATTCTCTAATTTATTATTTAGGATTTATTAATTAATTTTATATTTAGAAGCTTCCAAGCCCACAATCACTTACAGTGGGACTATCAATGAAGGTTTGTAATTTATTTATTTTATATTAAGTTATTTTATTATGGCCTCTGCTGGCTATTCCAAACACTTAATACTGGATTATACATATATATTTATATCACTCTTTTCAAATAAATATAAAAATTAAATTAAAAAATAGCAATAAAGCTCTCAAGATAATTGCAATTTTTATTAATAGATTTTAATATATATGTATAAAGACCTTCTATAAAAAATTTAAGTATATTTCACTAAAACAAAAGTAGTTTAAAATTAATTATAATAAAATAGTCTAAAGTGTAAAGATATTTATTGGTATAGAGAATATATCAGGAGCACCTGTAATGGGTTCTTTGGTATGTACCCACCCAGTAATAGAGGGGGTGCACAACCTCCACTGCCACACCATATACAGTGGATACACCCTGATTGAAGTATTTTCAGCAACTTGTAAAAGGCAGTAGGGTCAGGAGGGAGTTCAGGAGCAGCTTTTCTGGCAGGGCTAAAAACCTGTAAATCCCAGCCAGGACCAGGGCGTCCTGAATCACGTGGTTGATCAAGTCAAAGCCCAGGGGACCTTCTTCCCATCCAGGGAGAGCCTGGCCTTGTTGATCCCAAGAAGGACCCCATCCAGTCCTCTACAATGACGCCCATCCCAAAGAAGAAAAGATATCCTAGGTAAACCATGAGGTGAAGCCTTTGTCTAGCAAAGGCTTCAGTAAACTTGAAAAGTTTGTTGTATACTGTGCTGATCTTCTTCTCATTTTTGGTCTTGGCAAATGTAAGATACATTGCCAAAGAGAGCCCTGTCTCATCTGCACCCCAGGCCAACCCAAAGTTGGCAAGGAGGATCTTGGTCTTCTTTGCGGCTGTTGTGTCTGCAACAGCCAATTTCCCCATTGTGCGCCTGAAGTTCTCAAGGAGGTAAGAGAGTGTATGCTTCAATGGGAAGCAGAAGCAAGCAGCCTCATGGGCCCAACCCATCTCTGGTAAGTTCTTGAATGGGAGAAGATACAGGACGTCCCAAATAAGCTCAATGAAATTTATACAGTAAACTCCACTGAGGGATACCAGTTCCAGGCGGACCAATTAGGCATCCTTGTAGGCAGTAACTGCCCACTCAGATGTCCCTTCCCATGTGTCAGCTCAACTAAAGCCACCTGCAACATCAGAAAGGTCCCGTGAATTCTGTCTTTGAGCTCCTGTAAGATAGGGGGGATAGATCCAGCTGCTTGATCAGGTGGCTGGCAAAGCTGCTATACAAAGTGGCTGGGATGTAGGGGACCAGGACTTGACGTAGTTCACTGTCTATATTTTCTAAAAAAAACAGGTAAGCATTTCCAAATTTTTATTAATTTTTTATTAGGTTACCTTCTTCTGTGATTTCCTTGTCTGTAGCCTCTGCCAGTTTGACCATCTTTGGTGCAACCAGCTGTGCAGGCATCTTAGTGTTTTCCTTGCGGGCCCTCTTGGTTGGTTTAAGATGTTCATACATCTCAGGGTCGTTGGCCCAGAAGGACAGCACAGAAAGAGCATAGGGCTTGAATTGTAAGCCCTTCACAACTGTCTTCTGGATGTTAAGAAGACACTTGATGGTCTTCTCAGGGATGTTGGGTATTTTGGCCATAAGTGCCTTGGCCAACACCTTGTCAATTTTCTTGCCTTCAAGGACAGTGGACTTTACTTTTGCTTTGACCTTGCGGTCAATTTCCTTGATTTCAGCAGCTGCAGAGTCAAGGTCCTTCAATAACTTCTCATGTTCTCTCATTGATTTTTTACTAGCCTTTCCATATGTTTCTATAGCTTTTACTCCAATAAAATCTGTGTTATTCTGATACTATTGCCTCTTTGTTTATCCCTGTTTGTTTTCCCATTTACTACAATATCTCATCTTTTTACCCATTGTGTATATTTTTACACTTATCTCAATATGGGTTGTTTGCTTTGTGTTAGCATTGTTTCCTTAATTGCCATATTATTTTTTGCACTTTACACAGCCCCTTGTGAAAATATTAACAACAATTTGGTGGTTGTCAAAATTGGAATTAGAAAATTATAGGTTAATTGTGTTTAGATAAATTTGTTACTGATCCAAATTCAAAACCCTAATGATAATCTTTAAGCTAATCAGGAGCCAAGTGATAAAGTGATTGTTGTGACATAAAGGATCATCCAATAATTCTTTGGTGCATGTGTGCTAATTAATATGATTGGCTGGATGTTTTATCATTGTGCACCATTATTGCTTTGGCAAGTTGTCGGTGGACTAGTGCTAACCCAGCAGCTGATTGGGCACTATTCCACCAACAACTCACCACAGCGGCAATGGTGCACAATGATAAAACATCCATCCAATCAGATTAATTAGTACACATGCTCCAAAAAATTATTGAATGATCCTTTATGTCACAACAATCACTTTATCACTTGGCTCCTGATTGGCTTAAAGATTATCATTAGGGTTTTGAATTTGGATCAGTAACAAATTTATCTAAAAACAGTTAACCTATAATTTTCTAATTTAAAATTTAGCTGATCTCCAAATTGTTGTTAATATTTTCACAAGAGGCTGTGTTTAGGTGCTAAAAATAACTGTGTTCTGGATCTAGATACATGGCATAGTAAATATACAATTTTATAGAAATAAGGTGAACATAAAGAATAAAAAACAACTATAAACAAAGAGAAATAAAACAATTGAAATTCAGAATAAGGGTAATATAAATAGAACATGTTTGGCAACAAGGAGTTTATTGGTGGACAGGGAAGAGTTATGCCTAGTAGGCAGAATAGCGCAGGAAGGAATGTGTAGAGGCGGTGCTGGCCTGGGGGTCTGGGATTGGGTGGATGGGGCTGGCATGTGGGGGGTGGCAGGGTAGAGGCAGGAGGATTTATTGTGATGGCTGCCATATGCCGCTTGTTGTATTCCTCATTGGTCATTGCCTTGATTGGCTGATAGATGGCTGTGGCCCAAGGTGGGAGGTGCTTATCCTTGTGTGATTGGCTGCCCATGTTCACGTGAAAAACCATTTGAGAAAACAATTCAGCCACCAATTTGGCAACCAAAGAGAGACTTGTGGTAGAGGACGCCAAGATAGAGGTCACTGAACGGCTGGAGGCGGCGCTGCCGAACTGTGTCTCTAATATCAAAGAACACTACATCAGCCAGATGAAAATCTGCATGACCGGCGGGGTAGACTGAGGCCTGATGCCCGTGTCCCTGGATTACCTTGAGGGCAGCAGAGCTACCCTCCATCCAAAGGGTTAAGAAAACCTGGTGAGTGGAATTTGAGCTATCCCAGGAGTTGAGCAATTTACTGAGGATGTGGTTGTACTTGTAGCCATTGGTGAAATCAGGACTTGTCCAATAGTAGACAAAACCCTTGGCCAAAACAGCCAGAAATGTACCAATAAAAGTCGCCCTCTTGATCTTCTCCCTTTCTTTTTGGGTGGCAGCTCTTCCTTGCTTGCCAAAATTGTCAAACACAATCAATAACTTGTAGTACGAGACAAACATGATGTCATCTGATAAACTTTTCAGGCATCAAACCAGGGTTGATTTGATGGTCTGATCATACGGGAAATCCTCAGCGCCATCCCATTGGTTGCTGGCAACATTGGTCAGTACCCAGACTGAAGCCACCTTTCCATGCATTAAGAGCTGCACCATGCACTCAGACACCCAAATGCTTTGATGCGCAAGTTGCTTCCAGACCTGGGTCAGGGGAAGCTTGGGGTCTCACTGTAAGAGATTAAGCATTATTGGGTATACCTTGTTGATCTGGGAGTCTTGGCCTTCTTTGGCTTCTTGGCTGTCCCAATCAGGTTTCCCTTGTTCATTAGATTGTTGAACTCACACATGACATAGCCCAGGTAAATTGTAATTGGCTGGTGGCAGGAAGTTGTTTCAAATCAGTGTTGTCATTCTGATTGGCTGGTTAGTTAGCAGCTTGTGCGGGGGTGGATAAAGGAGCAGGGGCAGAGCTAGACACTATGTGACTACTGAACAAGTCAAAGCTATAGGGGTCAGTGGTCAGGTACATGTCAGCTTCCTTGTTACCCGCCTCAAAGGCTTGGGTATAAACAGGTGCCTTCATATTCTGAGCCTTGCCTCCATTGAAGCTGGCTTGGCTGCTGCTGGCTTGGTTGCTGGCGCCGTCAAGGATATTGCTGTTAAAAACCATCTTAAAATAAAACCTAGGATAAAATCACTAAAAGTAGAAATTTTAAAATTTAATGATTTATTTTTATTGTAATATTGAGTCCATATTTGGAAAGTTCTCAAAACCATTATACACAAATCAGGAGCCATGGAAATAAATAAAATGCCTCTGTTCCTAAATTGAATTGCTGTTGATTGGCTGTTAAACTGTTATTTTTCTATTTTAGGCTGCTCATACTACACATCTTGTGTGACTTCATTTTGTTTTATGCTTGTGGAATCTCACTTCTAGATTGCTCAAATTTTGTTTCATTGTAGTCCTTCTGTTGGTGCCTCAGTTGAATCCTGATCAGATTATAATATATTCCAGAAAAGCATCCATCCATCTCACTTGCTTCATCAGTTCATTTTATTTGTGGTTTAAACTATGCCACTTGATATTTTCTATAATTTTGTATAATGGGCTAGTAAAATTTTGTTTATTGTTTGACAGTTCATTTTTTAACCAAAAATATTTAAATTATTTGAATCCTGTTCTCACACAGCTTGGATTTTGCTTGAATCTGAAATCATTTTGTTTAAATCTGAGGTATTTTTGGTTATGGCCATAGCTTTTAAAACTACTTTATAAATTCTATTTTTAAATGTGTTATTTTTTGGTTCTACATCCTGCTGACACAACAACTGCTTTCCCCACCACTACAGCTGCAGATCTATGAGTTGCTGTTATCAAGCTGTTTTCAACCTCTACCATGTGTTCCCCAGGACGATTGGTTCTACCTGCCTCAAACTCCCTGTTTTTCCCTCTAGTGATCTTTCCCAGGGCACATATTTTTAGCTATAGATAAAGGCGTTTAGAAGAGTAAGCTTTTAAGCTGAAATTCTAAGCAATTTTTCCCAGATCCATTTTACTGTTTATTTTTCTTCAATCTTTTTAATTCAAACTTTCAATCTTTCAAATTTAACTTTGAATTTTGTAAATTTTTGTTCCAGGTTTTACATTAGTCTTTAGTTTTGTAAAAAGAAAAAAAATCTTAAATTTTCGTTTTAAATTTACTAGTTTTCTTTAGTAGCTATGATCATTAGAATGAAGATAGCCCAACAACAAGAAATTGGCTTGTTGTCACCATTTTTTACATGAGGGATGGCCTTTCAACCTTCATGTTAAGATACTCTCACAGGGAATACTCCAACATCAACATTCCTTTAGTTACAAATAAATCATTGTTCAATACCCTATTATATATAGTTTTTTTAGGGTTAGTCAATTTGACAACACTTTTTGTGTCAAACTACAAGGTTTTAGCAGGCCTCTAAAGGTACTTTTACAAACATTCCCCACTTTTTTTACTTGCTAAATCTTAACCCAACACCTTGCATAACTTAGTTATAATCTTGCACCTTATTGGGCAAGACCTTACAGGTTAGATTTAAAAAGCCCAAGGTTAACATAATATTCACAAGATCAAAATCATGCATGAAAATGAGGTTCAGCTTTACCTCTAAGCCTTTAATAACAAGCCTGTTGTTTCCATGCATGCTGACCAGAAAGCCAAGTTGGCAGATTTTACCAAAGACTTTTGGCCATCTATTCTAAAAAAAGATGCCTTATTCATCTAAAAAGCATTAGTAAGGCACTTGAAACCAAAGCCTGATCACTTTTCACAATTAACAAATCCTTTGTTGCAACGTCTACAATTACTCCCTCTTGGGAAACTAATTCCCCAAGTGGCTCGCAGAATGATTCCCCAACTAATCATTAAGTTGGTGGCACTGTTATCATTCAGCCATCTATTACAGGATTAAACATTTTGAGTCCTAAGCGGAGCACAACTTGGACAAGCCTCATAACTTAAGAAAAACAATTACTTGGATAAGCCCCATGACTACCATGACTCAAATGGACAGCATGTGACTTCCCATGATACTATATGATACCATATATTCATATCAAATAAAGTATTATTATCTTCTTAAATCTTCCCCTTATTTTGTTTATTATACTTTCCAGAAGTATATACACAACAGTGGTAGCATAGGTAGGTTATCCATACCTACCCAACTCAAAGAAAAAATTTCTCCTAAGAAAAAGACCCAAGAAATGGTACTCCCTAACGGCTGGAGAGACTACAAAGAAGGAAAAGACATTCCCACAGGCCTTGTTATCTACAACAACATCCTTGTACCTGTTGAACAATACAACACTCTCAAAGCCTGCAGATTGTAACCAACAGCGCCAATCACAACAGGACCACAACAGCTTGAGATACCCAATATTGTATTCCAACGCCTGTGTACAGCTGAAATTGGCACTTTCGTAGGACTACGTCAGGAAAATGCCTCTCTTTGGATCAACAGTACATAAAGAAAATTTGAGCAAGTGGACTACCCTCAAAGACTCTGAGCCAGTGAAATTGCCCTTCACGTTACGGGAACTGCATCATGTTTTGTAAGTGGATGGCTAGCCTAACACCCTAACCAGAAGGAAAACTGGGAACTATTTAAAACTGCATTCCTTGAAAATTTCTCCATGAAGGATTCTGATGTAGTGATCATGACAGAACTTTGAACCTTCAATATGACAGGAACAATCAAGGAGTACATTGCTGCATATGAAGACCTACGTGACCGCGAGCCCAACACCATCAACTTTGATGAACCTGTGCCACATTTGGACTTCTACAATGGCCTTCCCATGCACATTAGACGTCAGTTTGACATAACCCACTGCAAGAACCTTGAAGATGTGTTCTTGGAAGGAAAAAACGCAGCTCAAAAATCTGATGATCTACATGCAACCAACAAGCACAAGGAGAGTCCTACAGCCAAGAAGGATTCTCAACCCAATAAGCAGAACAACCAAGCCAACAACACTCATCCTCAAACTGGGAATTGCACTGCACAAGCCAACCAGGCAAGCACCAAAGATACCAACAAAGAGAGAAAAGCTCAGGGGAGTGCTTAGGTGAGCCGCCCTCCCCCAACCTACAAGACTCGTACAGGGACCAAGACGTGGATTCAATCACCATGATCCAAGTACCCTCCAGCAACCCTCTACTGTTTGTTACCCAAACTGGAAATGAACTCCTCACTTATACTTTCTGTTTTTGCAGATATCAGGGCACCACACTATTCAACACTGGAGCAGACCAATCTCTCATCGACAATAAATTTGCTGACCTCATGAAACCACCTACCACCCAAAGCAGTATTAGGAGAGTCACCATGGTAGATACAGAAGCACACCAGTCACTCAAGAGGCAAAACCTTTCCATGCTCAAATTAGAGACGTGCAAACCACGCTCAGAGGCCCAATCATACCAATCCCCAAGTATGATGTTATACTTGGCCTGGACTGGATGAGAAAGACCAAACCTCACATTGACTGGGATAGTGCTATCCTCACTATACAACGAGGAGAAGTGCATCACTATGTTTACCCAACTCACCTTGATACGCTTATGAGGACCATGTATTTGTGAAAACCATGGAAACAGAAGAGGAAACTGACCTTAGCAAGATCAATTGGAGTATCTGCACATATTAGGTTATCCACTTTAGAAATACAGAAACTCAACGTGAAAAGAACCACGACTGAGACCAGCTAGTTAACAAGTTCCTTGCTGTCTTCCAAGAAACACTGTCAGAATTACTTCCTGACAGCAGCATACAACACAAAATTGACCTCAACGGGAGTGTACCTAAAGCATGACCTATCTACTGCCTCACACCACAAGAAGAGAACACCCTAAAAGCTTACCTTGATGAAGCACTCAAGAAAGGACTCATACGACTGTCAAAGTCACCTTTCAATGCTTCTGTCTTATCTGTGGCAAAGAAAGATGGAGGAATCCGCCTGGTCACCGACTACAGAGCGCTCAACAAAGTCACAATTAAGAACAGATATCCCCTGCCCCTAATTGACGACCTTTTTGACGCCCTGAGGGGACCCAAATCTTCACAAAAATTGATTTGACAGCAGGTTATTACCAAATTTGCATGAATCCTGAAGACATTCTAAAGAACACATTTAGAATATAATACAGATTCTTTGAATGTGTTATTCTCAACTTTGGCATGACAAACACTCCCAGTACCTTTGTGACCTTCATGAACAAAGTTTTCAAGGAACACATTGGAAAAAGAGCAATTATCTACCTGGACGACATCATCATTTACAGTTCCAACCTGGAACAACACCGGGAAGACATCTGCCTGGTCCTCCACACCCTTGAAGAGAACCAATTGGTTGCAAACCCGTCAAAGGGTGAATTCTTCTCGGTGGAACTTCTATTCCTCAGTCACATTATCACCAAGGACAGAATCAAACCAGACCCAGACAAGATACGTGCCATAACTGAAATGTCAGCTCCAAGAAATAAGAGTGAGCTCTGCACCTTCCTTGGGATGATAGCCTACGTAAGAAGGTTTATCCCTGACTGGGGTGCCCTAACAGCCCCCTGTCAGCCATTACAGGCAAAACAACCAAGTTTGTCTGGACACTGCTACAAGACCAACACTTCCGCCAACTGAAGGAACACATGGTCACCACCCCTATCCTCCAATACCCGAATCATGAGAGAATCTATGAGTTAGAAACCAATGCTTCTGATTATACCATAGGAGGAGTACTCCGTATCCAAACAGTAGAAAAGGACTTTCTCCCTGTGGCATATGAATCAAGGAAGTTATCAGACAGTGAACAAAGATATTTCATACACAACAAAGATTTGGTAGCCATCATACACTGCCTCATGAAGTGGTGATGCTACCTGGAAGGAGCCCAAACATTTAAAGTACTCACTGACCACAAGTCACTGATATTCTTTAAAACACAACAACACTTGTCAAGAAGACAAGCAGAATGGATGAATCTCATACAGAGACACCCCATACAAATAGAATATAAGCCAGGCAAGGAAATGCTTACTGCAGATGCCCTGTCAAGGCTATACAGCAAACATGTCCTCTGCGCTAATGGCGACCCTGACTGGCCCATGTTAATCATGGGGAATCTCCAGGAAGGGTTCCCACCTGGCACCACAATGGACATCCAAGAGAAGGTCCTTAGGAACAAACTCCTGTTCAAAAATGTATATGGTATGCTACACTGAATACTTCTGAATGGTGATACTGTACCCTACGTCCTGTCAACACAAAAGATTGACACAATCCTCCAATATCACAAAGACCTGGGACACACCTGCAGCAGGAACTTTCATGAATATCAAGACATGCTACTGGTGGCCCAACATGCTAGATGATATCAGAGAAGTACTGGAGCAATGTGAAGTCTGTGAGAAGTGCGCTCGAACCAAAGCACCACCCAAATCAGCACTACTGGTGTCCATCACACAACCCTTCAAGGTGTGGTCGCTGGATATCCTGGGACCAATGCCTGGAAAAAACAAGGACAAGAAGTACATTATCACAGCTATCAACTATGCAACCAGATGGCCCGTGGCACAAGCCATCAAAGAACACAAAGGCAACAATGTGAGACAATTCATTGGAAAAGAGATCATAGCCAAATTTGGGAAACCTGATCTCCTGATCACAGATGGAGGCACCAAACTTAAGGCCATTGCCACTAATATCTATCTTGCCAAGCATGGATTAAAACACATCACAGCCAGCCCATATCACCCTCAAGAAAATGATGAGTAGAACAAATAAACAGCTCACTAGTAGAGGCCCTCAGTAAGTTATCTGCTAACAATCCAAGAGCCTGGGTTGACATGCTACCAACAGCATTCATTGTGTATAGAACACAGGTTAACTGTAATACAGGCAAAAGCCCATATGAACTTGTCTATGAGCAAAAGCCTGCCCTGGTTAGCACTACCGCAGGACCACATTTACCTCTACCTAAGAAGGTACCAGATAACAGTGAATCTGATGTACTTTGTGCTAGAAAGGACCAAGAAGACATGGAAAAGAAAAGAGTTGAGAGAGAAGCAATCCCGCTATAACATGAATGCTTCCAAGTTGGGGACAAGATCTGGGTTGTCAACCATGGCATGCACAAATTGGACTCAGGGTTATGTGGACCAGGCATTGTCATGGAAGTCAAGCCCAAAAACACCTACCTCATCAAAGGAATTGGAGCTCGGACTGAACTGAAATGTATGTACCACAACTGACTCCGCCTGTGCAAAGTAAGAACAGCCAACGAAACTCCAGACTCCCTGTGCCCAACGCCAAACTGGATCAATACCAAGCGTGCATCCCCGACACTTTTAAGAAAATTCCCAAGGCTCCGCCTTCCAGCACCCCAGGGGGAGATGTCGCAACATCTTTGATTACTCCCTCTTGGGGAATTAACACCCCAAGCAGATCCTAAATGGCTCGCCAACTAATCATTAAACTGGTGACATCATTTTCAGTCAACCATCTATGACGGGGATCACCCAATCCAGATCCTAAATGGAACACAACTTGAATAAGCCTTGTGATCCAAGAGGAACATTACTCAGATAAGCCCCATGACCTCCATGACATACATGGACAGTATGTGGCTTTCCATGATACTATATATTAACCTATATTCATATTCAATAAAGTATCATTCTCTTCTTAATCTTCCCCTTATCTTGTTTATTATACTTCCCAGAAGTATATACATGACACATCAATGGATCCTTCATTGAGGGCACATAGTGATCCCTCTGCCAGGTTGGCAATGTCAAAGTCAGCAAGCATGACTTGTGAACCAAAGCCTATATAGAGAGTCCTTGGATGATTGTGTATCAATGACTCCAATTTGGCAGGCAGGGGATCGAAAATATTGTATTTGACAGGGCCTATAAGTTTAATATTCGGTGGAATTTGAGCAGCAGCTTCGAAGCCAATGAAGGTGTTGACCAGTGTTAGAGAATTTTTGAGATCACCTAAATGAGTTTTAGCAGGAGGGACACTATATTTTTCACGAATTTTGTTGACAGATTTAGCAACCGGACTAAAATGATAGGAAAAGACAAGAGGGTCTATTATTTTGTCCTTAAAGCGGCGAAAAAAACCAAGTTCATCAGTGGTTATGCTTCCATAAGAAGGTGAGAAGGTTATAAATGGTGTATTGACTATACTAAATCCGTCAATAGACTGAACTCCTGTGATTAAAGGAATACCTTTCATCAATGCTACCTCCCGACAAGCAGGAGAAAAGAAATCACAGGCTATAGCATCTGGTTTCTCAATATCAATGAGGTTGTCAAGGCGAGGGTAAACAAAGTCATATGAAGTTGTAAGTTTTTTCGAGGAATAATGGAAGCATATTAAATTCATCTACTTCTCGGCGCTTGTCATAAAAATTTTGCATAAACTGACGTGCCGACTTTGAATCCTCATCCTTCTTTCCTAGTGAGACGAACGAAAATGGGTAGCCAGTATGAAAGCCCTTATGGGCCTCGGAAGCAGCAAAAATCACTGTGTGGTTCCGCTTATGAAGAACAGTACCAACCTCCAGTAGTGGCTTGATGTGAGATGGACTTCCAAAGTCTATGTGTAGAACCACCTTGAGTGGTTGGACACTTAGTACAAGTAACCATGTCCACGAGATCATTACAAGCACTTGACTCCACATAAGTTTACAACCCTCGACTTAAACTAACTTTGTTGACCCACTCATATTTGTTGCTTGTGTGGTGTAGGGCTACTTCGGCTAAGCCTCGGATAGCCGCGATTAGTTTCTGGCTCCTGACTGCTCCCTTCAAATATTTATTTAAGGATGTTTAAATATTCATAATTCCGTTTTAGTTGTAGTGGCCTAGAGCTGAAAGCTAGCCGAAGCTGAGCCAAAGCATCCCTATGTGGATGTAGTCATCATCAGGACACTATTTCAAGAGACGAAGCTCTGGGCTTTGACCCAATCCCTTTCAAGTATTATCTCGTATTTATTAATAGTAATCATGAATTTGTTACCCCAAATGATGAAGCCTGTAAATTTTGGTGGTTCTGCAAAAACTGTAGCCAATCAAAGTGAAATACTTTTAGATTGAAAGCTGATCAGGACCCACTAAACACTTCACAAGCTATTGATTGAAGCAGAACATGCAGTTTTAAGCCACTTGCTGTACAAGATCATGAAGTACTAATTGGGATAAAATCTTATCCTAAGCTAGTATATGATTATATTCTGATGGAATATTTAAGACCTAGTTTTAAACCATTCCCCCTTTTATTAACTAAATAATGAGTTGTAAAGTTTTCAGGTTTGTCCTACCAAGCCACTTAAATTAGGAATAATAGTTACAATAGGTTTCACAGCTGTGAGGATGAACAAACCCACTTCAGCTTAAAGCAAAATCCACTTGATGAGAAAAAATTCAACTGAGTTCAAAGCAAAATAAACTCAATAAACTTATATTAATTAACAATAGATTTGGGCTATTTTTCTATTTTGTTCTGATATGAGTTGATTTTGTTCTCAATTCAGTTGATTTTGCTTTATGCTGACTTGATTTTGCTTATCCTCACAGCTATGAAAATAACTGCACCCATATCTTTGATATAAAAACTTATTAAACCAATCTGTTTGTCTTCTGACTCATCATATTTGAACATCAAATGGCAAGCTCTAGTCACACTCCTCTGAATTGATTCCCTATAAGCAGAATACAACCTGCCAATCAACTCAGTGCATTTTTTCTAGTATCATCACACTCAATAGCCAAACAATTAGAGCCTTATTCAAGCAGCATGTTTCTATTGTGGCCTAAAGCTAAAACCCTCAATCATTATAGATACTGTCCTTGAAAAAATTATGACACACAACTAGTATGGCCTAAACTAGAACAAAATTACAAGCTAGGCAAAATTTTCCATGCCAGAGTAGTTTTGGAGTTCAACAATTCTATAAACAAAGAAGATTGTTATAATTCACATGAGGAGATGTTTTGCAGGCAAGGGTTGGGTTGGGTTTGGCTAAATAAATATTGTTTGCCTGAGAAAGATAAATGTTGGTTGTTTTATTGATTTATCAAGCCTTGATGGTTGGTAGTGATTTCCTATGCCTTGGGGTATTAGTAAGATGAAACCTCATTAGTACTTTAAAAAAATATAAATGGTGCCCTGAGATGATAATACCAAGGGATATAGACATTCTTAGACCAGTTGAGCTGATAATACAGCTGAATTTCTGCTCTTAGATAGATGTGCTGAGGTAGCATTAAAAGCCTGATACCAACTGGGTTGAAAATACAGTTGGGTTGCTTTACCTATTAAGAAGGTAAAGTTTCTCTTTCTATGATTTAAGTGTAGCTTCAATAAAGTATTAAATTTTGCTGGGCAAGCATATATAGCTCATAATTATTATTAGGGTAGCTGTATGGAGAAGCAATTGCAGAAATCAATAATTTGGAGATTTATGGAAAGTAAAGTTGATTAATTTGCACCTGAAAGCTCAAACTAACCACCCAGAAGAGTAAAACAGTGGTAGTGCATAAGTTATGCTTACTTCTGATGACCTAGGTGGAGGCCACTAATGGGGGTCAAGTCTAGTTAAAACTCACTTGAGATACTTATTGCCTGAGTCTGAGATATTTTACCATTGTGAGCTTGAGAAAGATTAGCCTAGGTAGAGGTCACTGATGGGGTCTCAATAGTAGGTTTGATATCTATACTAAAGCCACTATAGATTCAAAACCTAAAGGTAAAAATGCGGGATTACCAAATTTTTTTTGTGTGAACTCACCAACTTAATGGAGTAATTTTCATCCCAGAACAACTTACTTTTTATATAAAAGAATGAAAAATATTCCAGTGACTTGGTGAGTTCATGCAAAAGAATTTGGCAATCCCATATTTTTACCTTTAGGTTCTGAATCTACAGTAGCTATCAGGTTAAATTTGAAACAGTTTAGATAAATGTTTCAACATTTTTCCAGAGTGATTAAGTAGAGAAGGAAAGAGCCAGAACAATTAAGGTAAATATTATTGTAACTGTGCTGTTTTAGAAGAGTAAAAAGGGGGAAACATTAGAAACTAGATAATTATCTTTATTTGGAGATATGGATTATATAGTTGCTGTGAATCATCTTAAGAGGAACATGATTAGGTAGATCATTCAGTTGGATGGTGAAGGGGGTGGCTTGTTCCTGGTAAATGTTCAGGCGCCAAATCAAGTCATCCCTCTAATAGAACCATTGTTTGTTCATGTTATTGTTTTTGGGAATTTGAGTTAACTTCCTTGTTTGGGACCAGGTTGCAGGGAAGTCAGATTGTGGGTCACAACCCTGCTTAGTCAGAACTTTGCTGAAGGGTTAATCCTGCTGTTTTGACAATGTTGACATAGGCAGTTTAAAATTTCTCCAAGGTGAGTTATTTACATCAAGAGAAGAAGAACAACACAGAAAAACATGGATTGTCAGGGCCCAGTAAGTCTTGACATATCTTCATAAGAAACAACTTACACAGTTTAATATAAAACTTTCAAAATCAACTAAATTTAACTTTATTTTATTGGGCTAAACTTAGAATGATCACAAGGGGATCTTTGTGGGCAGAATCTTTATATACCATAAAGTTGGCCCTATTAGATTCTTCCTGAATCTCTGGACAGTTTAATAGGCTCTACTGATAACATCAGACTAGGGGTTTGGACCATCTTCTGAACATTATTGATTATGTTTTTTAGTAAAATCCCGCAAATCACATTTTGCATCCATATACCATATAAAAATATCCCAGAGCTATTATCCTAATGTTTAGCTTCATGCTGCTTGTTTTTGAAGTTCAAATCTATCCACTTGTTGTTGAGTTATGATCAAACTAAAATTCTCTTCAATTCTTTTATCTTGCTTACATATTTTTGTCATTTTACACTGGTTAGGTAGTTTGGCTGGCAGCCAAACTTTAAGAAGAAATAACTCATTGTCTAGAGCAGCTAGGAGAGTCATCCAACTAGCATTGTGATCTTAGAGAGAATTAGAGTTTTCCCAAGGAGTTTTTATTAACATTAGATGTTCCAGGACTTTTCCTGACATTGAAGGAAGGTGTTCCAGGGTTTCTCTGAAGATGGATTGCCAGAGGGGCAAAATGCCAAACGTTTTGTGAAAACCTTTAGCTTCAGATTTGAATCAGAGGCAAAATTGAAGGAAAAATAAGGGGGAAATGTAGCAAAACAAGGAGACTAGTAGTTTCATATAAAAATAGCAAGTTTGAACACAGCAAAAGGCTTAAGAAAAATGGGGAAATCTTTGAGGTATGAGACAAAAATTGTCAACATTTTTCATGGTGAAATGTTTGCTGCCTATTTTGGTTTCAGAAAACCATGAAGCAAATATAAGCACTTCAGATGTTTGGAGATGAAGAATATTGATATGGTAGGTTGGGGTTAAAGCTTATTTTACTCATAGTTTTTTGTTGATAAAATAACCTTAGTCTTAATGAATTTACTCAGAAAGAGCAGCAAAATGCAATGGAATTGATTAAAGCAAATTTGGAAGCTTATTTTATTATAGAAAAGTTAAGGTGCAGATAGTTTAAAATTTTTAAAGAACCTGCCTAAAGGGGATTTCTCCTAAGATAAGGGAGAGAGATTTTCAGGGATCCAGTCTTGGATAGCTGGCCCATTGGTTTCAGGGATCATTTGGGCAGGGTTTTTTGCAGGTAAAGCCCACCACAAGAGAGGAGCTAACTTATAAAGATAGGGAAAGGACTTCCCCACCCAGGACCATGGGCCAGCGGCCAAGATTATAGTGTCAATCACCCCTGTGAAGATGATGTACACAATCCCAAAAAGCTTGCCAGTGTAGTCAGTTGGGAGGTTGTGTGAGGAAGCAGGCATAGGCTTGTGTGTCACAGGTGGTTCCATATGGAGCTTGTAGGCAGGCAGGTAGTTGAATTTGCCTCTAAACAGCCTGGGTGTTGATAATATCCAGGGGGCTTGACAGTTGTATCTAACTGTGGATTGTATGCGGGCCAAAGGATCTAGTCTGAAGATCTTTTCTGGGGTGTAGTCCTTATATTCAGGTTTCAGAGGGTACTCTGTGAAGTGAACGGGGCCAAAGAGAACACCCGGAGGATGGGAATCTGAAGGCAGAGGGGAAAGAGGACCAGAAGATCTTTTACTAATTTGATATACGGCAAAGGCAAAATAAGGCAGTAGCTATGTAAGCCAAAATAACATAACCTTTATTAAAAAATGGCAATAAGTTTGGAGCATGGGGTCCTTTGGTCTATATAGCACCCCACTTCTAAACTTAATATTTTCCATGGGGTTTCATCAGGGCATTGGAAAAGGCGGACCTGGGGGCTCTGGTTCAAAGGCAGCAAAATGGCACCCAGGCTGGGAGTTCTTTCATTGGTCAGAGATCTTAAATTGGCTACTTGATTATCTTGCTCTAGAGTTATGGTCATGGGGTTGGGCTGTGGGCCTGTGCCTTCTTCTGGGGATGGCTCTTAATTGACCACCAGTGTAGACTTCAAGCTCATGAAACTAATGGTTGAAGTTTTGTTGCCTCCATTAGGCGCACTGATTTCTTTGGTTTGGCTTGCTTTATAATTTGGACCATCATTCTTGGCTTCAGCTTGCGGGGGCTCAACCTCAGGGGAACGCAAACAGGCAGCCCCTCAGTCCATAGGGCCAGCATCCTGCCGGGATTCAGGGTCAGGATTCAAATCCCAACCTTGAGCCCAGGTTTCAAGAGTAAAAAAATTGGCAATCCTGTTGGATATATAAGAGTTATTGACCAAAAAGGTGCCAGAGGCAGATTATCATTGAAGGTTCTTAAGGTTGAATACTTCTTGGGTTTCAAACTTGATAAAACTTCATTTCAAATAAGTGGTGAAGGAGCTGTTGACCCCCCAATACATCCCCAGAGTAGTAGCTACCTTCTCAAAGTTTGCAAACAGTTGCATTTACAGAAAGTTTTTTAAGGGGATCTTCCTTTTGTTAATAAAAACTTTCACAACTCCTACCTATTTTTGAGCTAGAGGAACATGAAATTCTTTCCTCACATCCTCTGCCTAAATTTTAGGTAAGAGAAACATTATAGGCAACAGTGCAGAAGGCTCTCCAGGAGCCAGATCCCCAGTGATTAATGGAATGGTATATCAAGAGAACTCACCCTCACACCAAAAGGAATTGAATTTATAGGAAAGAAGTTTAAGACTATCTTCCAGGCACTATACACTTCCCAGAAGAAATGAACTAAGTATATATTATAACTAATGAAGCAGATGCTGGGACGCTGATAGTAAAGGTTCTGGAGGAGTCTTCAGGGCTGCAAACCAGGTGCAAGGCGCTGAAATTAGAACTCTATTATTTGAAGGATGGCACCTCAACCCAGTTAACCCATGGCTTGGATCCAAGACACACAATTTGCACCTTTCAAGAGCACCACAAGGATGATTTTAGAGCCAATAAACAAAGGTAATTCCTGAGTCACACATCAATGAAGTAGACCCTATTATGCTCAATCTTCTTCATAAGGAACCCCAAACTCCCCTTGACACAGATAATAACTCAACTTGTCCATCATAGTGTTGTAACTGTGCTTTATTAGCATAGTTATAGGGGGAAAATGATTGGAAACTGTATAATTATCTTTATTGAGATATTCAAATTATATAGATGGGACAAATAAGTATAAGTGGAACAAGATTGGGACAATCAATCAATTGGATTGCACAGGGGTAGTGTAATCCTTGTAATGAGTGAAGCGCCAAATTGAGCTGTCCACTAAGCTGGGATTGTCACTGGTTCTTATTTTTGGAGTTAATAATTCAAGTTGACTTTTTCATTTGTCTTTGATTCATGAGGGAGTCAGTTTTTGGATCATAGAATCTCTTGTGCAGAACCTTGCAGGGGGTTTGACCCCGTTGTTTTTTATAATAGCATGTGGACATCATACTGCACAGTTCAACTTTTAATGTATTAAACAGTGGCTTCTGTCTCTTTTGTGTTCAATTAAAAGAGCAATAAATTAGATGACAGCAAGAATTTTTTATATTATCCCACACTTGTGGCTACAACTAATTAATGCTTGACAAGTATTGCAGATGATGATATATTTGTCTTGTATTAAAAAAGTTGATTATGTTTAATTATTTTGGTGAATACAGAAAAAATAAAAAGACAAGTGAAAGAAAGGATATAAAAGGAGGACTTTCACAGGTGCATTTCTGGTTATCTTGGTAAAGAGCTCTGTCTAATACTAGACAAATCCTGATTATGCCAACAATTGTGACTACAGTCAGATGCTTAGTGAATTAATTGACACATGAGATTCTTAAAATTACATTTATCATAATTTCCTAATCCATCATATAAAAAATGATGCATAGGTCCTAAAGATCATCAAGAAATAAGGACACTGATAAAGTAGTTTTAGAAGCTATGGTGACAACCAAAAATACTTCAGATTTAAGCAAAATGATTTCAGATTTGAACAAAATCCAAGTTGCGCAAGATTCAGGATTCAATTAATTCAAATATTTTTGGTTAATAAATGAACTGTCAAACAAAAAACAAAATTTCACAAGCCCATTATACAAAATTATATCAAACATCAAATGGTGTAGTTCAAACCACAAACAAAATAAACTGATACAACAAGTGAAATGAATGGATGCTATTCCAGAGTATATTATAATCCAATCAGGATTCATATGAGGCACCAACAGAAGGACTAAAAAGAAGCAAAATTGGAGCAATCTAGAGGCAAGATTCCACAAGCACAAAACAAAATGAACTCACACAAGATGTGTAGTATGAGCAGCCTAAAATAGAAAAATAACAGTTTAACAGCCAATCAACAACTATCCAATTTAGGGGCAGAGGCATTTTATTCATTTTTATGGATCCTTATTTGTATGGAATGGTTTTGAGAACCTTCCAAATATGGACTTGAGATTACAATAAAAATAAATCATTATTTTTTAAAATTTCTACTTTTAGTGATTTTATCCTAGGTTTTTTTTCTCAATATGGTTTTAAACAGCAACATCTTCAACAGTGCCAGCAACCAAGTCAGCTTCAATGGAGGTGAGGCTCAGGGCATGGAGGCACCTGTTTATACCCAAGCCTTTGAGGCAGGTAACAAGGAAGCTGATCTATTACTGAACCCTGACCCATATGGCTTTGACTTGTTTGAGAGTCACTTAGCGTCTAGCTCTGCCCCTGCTCCCGTACCCATCCCCACACAAGCTGCCTGTCAACCAACCAATTAGGATGATAACCTTGATTTGGAACCTCTTCCTGCCGCTAGCCAACCTGCCCCCCTACAGCCAATAAGGCTTCAGTTCCCGTGGCCCAGCGCCCCAAACAACAAATCATCACTGCCCAAATTCTCCAGGAAATTGTGGCACTAAACCTACAGGGTCTGTCCTGGGAACAGACTGCTGCCCAGTTGCAATTCACCCAAGCCACAATAACGCGGGAATTCAATAACTTAATGAATAAGGTGAATCTGATTGGGACAGCCAAGAAGCCAAAGAAGGCCCCCAAGTCACAAATCAATGTGACATACCCAATAATGCTTGACCTCCTCCAGCGGGACCCCAAGCTTTCCCTAACCCAGGTCTGCAAACAGCTTGCGCACCATAACATATGGGTCTCTGAGCACATGGTGCAGCTCTGGATGTATGGGAAGGTGGCTTTCATATGGGTTCTTACCAATTTTACCAGCAATCAATGGAATGGCGCTGAGAATTCCCTGTATGATATTGAAATTGAGTCAAACCTGGTCCAATGCCTGAATAGTCTAACAGATGACATCATGTTTGTCTCAGACTACAAGTTATTGATTGTGTTTGACAATTTTGGTGAGCAAGGAAAAGCCGCTGCCAAGAATAGAAGGAATAAGTTAAAGAATGGGACGTTTATTGGTGCATCTCTAGCTGTTTCAGCCAAGTGTTTTGTCTACTATCAGACAAACCCAGATTTCAGCAATGACTACTTGTACAGCCACATCCTTGGTGGATTGATTGACTCCTGGGATGGCCTGAATTCAAAGTATTGTGTTTTTCTTGAGCCACCAAATGGAGGGTAGCTCCACCGCCCTTGAGGCCATCCAGGAATGCAGACACCAGGCCCCCGTGTACCCAGCTGGTCACACTGACATCCATCTGGCTGATGTTGTGTTCTTTAATATTAGAGATACACTCCAGGAGCGCCGCCCTCAGGCTTTCAACGACCTCTATCTTGGGGTCCTTGACCACAATTTTCTCTTTGGCCACCACATAGTGGCTGACTTGTTTACCCAAATTGTCTTCCATGTGAACATGGGCAACCAATCATGGAAGGACAAGCGCCTCCCACCTTGGGCCACTGCCACCTACCAGCCCATCCAGCCAATGACAGACAAGGAATATGACAAGCGTTATATGGCAGCCATCACGCGCAATCCTCCTACCCCCATCACCACCCCCACCTTCCAGCCCACTCACCCAATCCCAGCCCCCCCAGGCCAGCACTTCCTCAACATTTTCCTTTCCACACTATTCTACCTACTAGGCATCACTCTTCCCTGCCCCAATAAACCCCCTGTTGCCAAAAATTTTCTATTTATATTATCTTTATTTTTAATTTCAATTGTTCATGTTCTCTTTGTTAATAGTTGGTTTTATTCTTTATGTTCAGCTTATTTCTATAAAATCATATATTTACTATGCCATGTATCTAGATCCAGAACACAGTTATTTTTAGTACCCAAACACAGCCCCTTGTGAAAAAATTAACAACAATTTGGTGATCAGCTAAATTTTTATTAGAAAATTATAGGTTAACTGTTTTTAGATAAAGTTGTTATGATCCAAATTCAAAACCCTAATGATAATCTTTAAGCCAATCAGGAGCCAAGTGATAAAGTGATTGTTGTGACATAAAGGATCATTCAATAATTCTTTGGAGCATGTGTGCTAATTAATCTGATTGGCTGGATGTTCTATCATTGTACACCATTGCCGCTGTGGTGAGTTGTTGGTGGACTAGTGCTAACCCAACAGCTGATTGGGCACTAGTCCACCAACAACTTGCCACAGTGGCAATGGCGTACAATAGCAAAAGATCTGCCCAACATATTAATTAGGGCACATGCATCAAAGAATTATTGAATGACCCTTTATGTCACAACAATCACTTTATCACTTGGCTCCTGATTGGCTTAAAGTTTATCATTAAGGTTTTGAATTTGGATCAGTAACAACTTTATCTAAAAACAGTTAACACATAATTTTCTAATTCAAATTTAGCTGATCACCAAATTGTTGTTAATATTTTCACAAGGGGCTGTGTAAAGTGCAAAAAATAATATGCTAATCAGGGAAACAATGCCAACACAAAGCAAACAACACATATTGAGTTGAGCGTAAAACAAATACACAATGGGTAAAAAGATGGGATAATGTAGTAAATTGGAAAACAAAAAGGTATAAACAAAGAGGCAACAGTATCAAAATAATACAGAATTCATTGGGGCAAAAGCTATAAAAGCATATTAAAAGGTTAGTAAAAAATCAATGAGAGAATTAGAGAAGCTTTTAAAGGATCTTGACTCAGCAATTGCTGAAATTAAAGAGATTGACCGCAAGGTCAAAGCAAGAGTTAAGTCTTCTGTCCTTGAAGGGGACAAAATTGAAAAGGTGTCCACCAAGGCACTCATGTCCAAGATGCCAGAAACCCCCAAAACAACAATTGAACGGCTTTTAAATGTTCAGAAGCACGTTGTGAAAGGCCTTTGATTCAATTCCTTTGCCCTTCCGTGCGGTCCATCTGGGTTGATGACCCTGAGATGTATGAACATCTCAAACCTGCAAAGCGCACAAGAACTGTGGACACTGAATTGCCAGCACAATTAAGTTGCGCCAAGAATGGCAAAGCATGCTGAAGCCGCCGGCAAGGAGGAAACCTGCAAAGGTAATCTAAAAAAATAAAATTAATAACAACTTTAAAATAGTTATCTTTTTTAGAGAACATTGATGGTGAACTCCACTGGGTCCTGGTTCCTTTTGTCCCGCCCACCTTCTATTCAAATTTTGCCACTAACGTGGCAAAACAACTCTATCTGTCCTCCCTGTCTTGCAGGAGCTTGAAGACAGGGTCCACAGGTACTTTCCTATGTTGCAGGAGGCATTGACTGAACTTACACATGTCAAGGGGGCATCCAAGTGGGCAGTTACTGCCTACAATGATGCCTAATTGGTCCACATTAACCTGGTGGTCCTTAATGGAGTTTACTGTATAAACTCCATTGAGCTTTTTTTGGACGTCCTGGTGATGCTCCCATTCAATAATGTACTGGAGATAGGCCAGGCCCATGCGGCTGCTTGCTTCTGCTACCCCTTGGAGTACACAATTTCTTACCTTCTGGACAAATTTTGGCGTGCAGTGGGAAAATTGGCTGTTGCAGACGCAACAGCTGTCAAGAAAACCAAAATCCTCTTGGCAGACTTTGGGCTGGCATGGAGTGCTGACAAGACGGGGGTCCCTGCAGTCATGGAGCTGACCTTTGCGAAGACCAAGTATGAAAAGGAGATCAGTGCAGTTTTCAATAAATTGTGCAAGTTTACGGAAGCCTTTGCTAGGCAAAGGCTTCATCTGGTAGTTTACCTGGGGTATCTCTTCTACTTCAGAATGTGCACCAGTGTGGAGGATCTTGATGGGGTCCTCCTAGGAATTGACAAGGCCAGGCTCTCCCTGGACAGAAATAAGTCCCCCCAGGTATGACTTGGTGGATCACGTCATCCAGGATGCCCTGGTTGTGGCCGTTATCTATGGGTTTGCAGCCCCACCAGAGAAGCTGCTCTTCTGTTTGCACCTGACCCTACTCCCTTTCATCAGCAGGCAGGAGTATTTTAACCAGGGTGTATCCACCGTCCATAGTGTGGTGGGGGAGGTTGTGCGCCACCTCCATTGCAGGGTGGGTACATACAGAAGAATTCACTACAGGCACTCTTAATAAATTCTCTCTTCCAATAAATTTCATTACAATTCATATTATTTTTATTATAATAAAATTTTCTAATTCTTATTTTAGCAAACAAGATTTGAAAAATATATCCCAGAGAAGGTCTTAATAAAAGCATAATAATATATGTCAATAAAATCTACTTCTAATTTGTACACTTTACATTTAACTTTTTTAATTTGATTTTTATATTTATTTGCCAAAAGTGATATTAATGTGTTTGCAGAATCCAGTATCAAGCGTTTGGGATACCCTTAGATGACACAATAAAAAATGATTATAAATAAATAAAACTTTCCTTCATTGATTGTACTGCTGAATGTGATTGCGGGCTTGGAAACATCTAAATATAAAATAATTATTAATAGATCTTGAATAGTAAATTAGAGAATATAAAAAAGTTGGACAAGCTAAGCCTTTAATTGATTGGCTGTTTGGCAAGGCACGTGGGGATGAACAAATCAGCATGGCCATAGAACTTGGCCACAGTCTCAGCTGGGAGGGTGTGGATCCTGGCCTGTAGCAAATCAAACAGGTCCTTGGACCCTGTTGAGGTTCCTTGCTTGACAACTTGCCTGAGCCACCCAAAGACTTCCTGGATGGGATTTAGGAAGGGTGAATAGGCAGGGAAGAAGAGAAGGCGCAAATTTGCTATACCTCATTGTTTCTAACTTTCTTTGTAGTGGTGACCTTGGTGGGCTTCTGGGTCAGCTTGGGAACCCAAGGGTTGATGCTCCGCACCCTAGCAGCTTGTGCTCCTTGAACCGGCTGTGTCAGTGCAGCGTCACTATGGAACTCTCCTCTCCTTTCTCCTCCTTGAGTAGGCACTTGGGTTGCACTAACTCTATTCTTTGACCTGCAGGGGCAACTGCAACCGCAGTGCACAACAGGTGCATTGGTACTCTGGTGTTGTGTTCCTTTCATTTTAAAATTTAATAAAATATTAAATAAATTTCAATTAAGTTACTCCCTAATTTTAATTTTTGCTTTCATCTGAATATGGATACTTAATTAATATTTTTCCCCACCCAACTACCCAATTATAGATTTTTTTATTTCTTAATTAGTTGCTTTTTGGCTTTACAATGCCCATTTTAGAATATCCCAAAAAATTTCCACCCATTTCCCCAGATTTTACGCTAAATTAAGCACCCAACATAATATTTTAAAAATTTATGTTTCAGATCTTGTGTCTTATTTTAGATACCTTGGTATCATTCTTGATTACAATCCTTTGCACAAACTGATTGAGTCATTTTGTTTACATAGTGAGTTGCTATTGTGTTTTTTTTTTGATTGAGTTTTTTCTCACCTTGCTTGGGTGTATTTTGCCACTAATTCACATAGTAAACATATGTACACCAAAAGTCAACTCACACCACTTTGTTTGTGAATCAATGTATTTTGGATTGTATTTTGAATAGTTTTGCTTTGCATGTGAGCACTTCTTTGCTGTGTTGACTCATTTTGCCCATTAACACCAATAAACCCTGTTAACAGAGTGCATATTTTAACCTGATAGTTGGAATTTGCTTAAATCTGAAATCATTTTGTTTAAATCTGAGGTATTTTTGGTTGTTGCCATAGCTTTTAAAACTACTGTATTTGATTTATCTAGCTAACCATATTGACATTTATATAAGTGATGTGATGTTCTAAAATATAAGGGAATCTTTTGGCAGCAAAGCCCAAAAACATTCAATGCTCTTTGCCCTGGTGTCTAAGACCAAACTTCCCTAATTGATTGAAAGGCTGTGGCTGACTTATTCTCCCAGCTTTTTCCCCTTATGAATATGGACAGCCAATTAAACTAATGGACAATGGGAAACAAACCAACTTATATAAAATATACATTCATAAAAAACCCTTGATTCCACTCTATCCTCTCTATCCTAAGGCATTTTACCCAATTCCCAACCCAGATCTCCCAATCTCCTGTTGTCTTTTTTCTTCATTTCCCACTATCCATCTTTCTAAATATTCATATATGAGCCCCAAAAACATATATTACTTGCCATAAAATTATTTATTTTGATAGTTGTATATTATATTAACACAAATATATTCTTTTATTTATTTTGGTAAATTATTATTTATTATTTTAGTTTTTTGCTTATACCTCCTTTCCTCTAGTGGCAATTTCCCCACCTTATACAGTAGTTTTCAAACCTGTTGAGATAAATAAAAATCTCAGTCTAAAAAAATTGAAATTCAAGGAATTTATATTGAATTACAATAGATTTTGATCCACTTTGATTTTGCTTTTAGACTGAGATTTTTCATTTATCTCAACAGGTTTGAAAATTACTGTATATTTTATTACTTAATTCTTTTTTAGATATCGCATTTCAATATATTCAAAATAGGATTTTACCATGATTTTTCTTAATTGCTTTTTGTATTTTATGTGATATCAGGCCTCTTTGTTTGATATATATTTAAAAAATAAAAACCCAACTTTACAGCTAATAAAGGACTTTAAATTTGGTTTATTGGGTCAGCATAAAGATTAATTGTAAATAGCACTTGTTATATGAGGTAACCACCTTGTTTCTAATACTATTTTTTCTAGAAACCTATTTTTTGCATTATGGCTTCATTCTGGTACTTTTTAATAAATCTATATTTTAAAATGCCTAAAATGATATAATAATTTTATAGATAGGTTTCTAGAAAATTGGTGTCAAAAACAAGGTGATTATCATATACAGGCATGAAAATACACTGATTGGCTGATTTCCCCCTGCATACAACACTGTTACTATGACAATTTATTAGTCAACTAGTACTGTTCCAGTCAGTTATCAAGAACTAGTCCAAAGACAGCTTTCTATAGTGACTTTGGTGCACAATAACAAAAAAAATGAGTCAGTCAGCTTTATTTGTACCCAGGTATCAAAATCTCTTTAAATGACCTTTTACTCCATAATAATTAATTTTACATGTGACTCCTAATTGGCTTTGTTGTAACTGTGCTGTGTTAGCAGAGTTACAAGGGGAAAATAATCAGAAACTAGATAATATCTTTATTGGGATGTGTGAGATTATATAGTATTAGTGGATAATTAAAGGGAATAGGATTGAGACAATTACTCAATTAGATTGTGTAGAAGGTGGCTTTATCATGTTAAAGATCCAAGCGCTAAATTGAGTTGGGTTTTGAGTTAGGATTGTCAATATTTCTTATTGCCTTGGTTGAAAATTTGATTTGACTTTCACATTTGGCTTTTAGTGGTGGGGAAGTCAGTTCAGGTAGCACAGGGTCTCTTGTGGGGAACTTTGCCAGAGGGTTGACCTCACATTTTGACAGCTTTAATGTTATTATTACAGTTTTGGCTTTATATCACAGACAATTACCTTAAAAAAATAAGCACATAATCTATTGATGTAAAATAAACTAAAAAAAGACTTTTGTGACTTTAATACAAGAGGCTGTTTTAGCATACTGAAAATAGAACTACCGTTCTAGATCCAGATACATGAAATAATATATAAATTCTTATATAGAAACCAAAAAATATGAATAGAAGAAAAAAATTAGAGATACAATGTCACTATTAAAATTATTTAATAAAATTTAAAAATATTAGAATAAATTTTTAGCAGCAGATAAATTTTATTTGAGCCACAAAAAGGGCTGCTTATGAGGCAGTGCTGTAAAACATGCAGCCTGGGTGCTGATTTCTACAAATAGTTAGTCTAGTACTTATTTTTATTAGTACTATACCTGTTGTGGCATAGTGACAGACTGGATAAGTACAGAAGAATATAATAAGATAATAAAACAAAACTAGTTACTTTATTAGACAGTGAGGTGTTATATAGTACAGTAATTTTTAAACCTGTTGAGATAAACAAAAAACGTCAGTCTAAAAATGAAAGCAAATCAGTCTAAAACAAAATCAAATTGGATCCAGATATATTGTAATTTAATATAAATTACTTGATTTTCAATTTTTTTAGACTGAGATTTTTATTTATCTCAACAGGTTTAAAAACTACTGTATAAGGTGGGGAAATTGCCACTATAGGGAAGGAGGTATAAGCAAAAGAACTTTTCTAAAGGATGAGAGAGAAGTGGCACTGGTTTCTTTGCTATATTAATACTCTTAGAAGGGAAGCCTATACTTTGTGCACAACAGTAAACCAAATCAACTGCTCATTTTTAGGGCATTTTAAACAGGTTTTATGTGCACTAATTAAAAACACAGCAGGACAATCAAATAATTGTGTGAGAGTTCCATTGTCTGTAGTATAGATTAACGTCCTATTGTTCTTAATCCATTGGGGATCTATAAAATCCCCCCACTGGATTAGACAATAGGATTTAAGGGCATATCATCTTTTGTGGGTGGCATGGAGGGCAGATATCCTCAGAGAGTACCAAAGATAGCGCATAAACAGGTGCAAGTAGTGGTTCCTAAGAGAGTGAGGCACAAAAAGCCAGTGTAGGTGTAGAAAGCAACTGGTAAGCAGTCAGTACTTCATGATGTGGATGGCAGGTATCTTGACTTGGGGATTCAGTTGAAGCATATACAGATGCCTCAATTGATATTGGCTGGGACATATTCATTATTTTCTGCACTGTAATTGACATTGGTTAACCCCAGGGATGTGACAGGAATCAAGCTACAGGAGGACAATAGTGTTCACTGGTGATTCTCCATGCAAGAAGCAGAGGACTACTTGGGGGCGCAGTTGAAGGCCTTTCACTTCAATGGGCAGTTGCGTTTAGAACTTCAATAGAAGGCAGTGTCCAAGATAGTGAAGCCGGTCCTTCAAGCTTGGGCAACACCTGGAGTGACAGAGGCCCAATCAGTCAGTTGACAAACCTCTGATGATTTTGAGCAGCGTCTTTGGCAGGCCTTCCAGGAAGTTTTGAAGCTGTCCACGGTGGAGGTAATGCTCATCTGGTGCCTATGGTGATGGCTGGCAACCTTGTCCTTCAGGGGACCAACCATTGCAACTTCAAACAGGAGGAAAACATGGGAGTCTTTTTTGAGTGGGCCTTGTTGGTGTTCTACAGGGTGGGTGGTCAGGTTCCAGTAGAATACGCTCTTTGCAAGAGTTGCCTATGAGACTGTATCTTATTGGGGTTCGCCTTTCCTGTGGACATTGGGGTCAATTGTGTCTCTTTTTTGATGGGGTTTGTTACCCAATCCTTAGTCATTGGCTTTGAAGATTTGTAGTTAACCAGTTGTGTTTTCTGGTTGCCATTCAGGTGGTAGAACAGTTGGTGCGGTATTAGAAGAGTCTTGTCAGCAATAAACACTTTGTTCTTTCATTATTATTCCTCATACTTTGGTGCATCACTATTGAAAACAGGATAACAACCCATGAAATTTTTTATTAAGTTTTTTTTGGGTTGTTGTTCTCTTTGGGTCTTACTATTGATCACTAGGAGCAGCACACATATATTGAGTGTGTACTCTAGTGATCAATTGCCCAGAATGGGGCTCCTTAAGGGTGTAGGAGTCAGGGCCATTCTTCTGGATAACTTGAACTGGGCCTTGCCAAAGGGAGAAATTTTAGATTTGCAGCTATGCCTTCTATTGCCAACAAAGTATACTGAATCTTCTATCAGGTAAGTGGATAAGGTGGGGCATTTGGACGCAGCTTGTTCTAGGTCCTGTAACTTATCTTTCAAGTTCACTATATTTATGCTTCATATTGTAAGCAAATAAGGGTTTGGGCAAGCTTATTAAGGTATGCCTCTGAAGACACCACCAGTCTAGGCTTCACCAGGGAGTACAGTAGGGATGAGAGTCCCGGGTTTCAACTATATAGCAGTTAAAAGGGTGGCTTTTCAGTAGCACAATAGCATCTAATGTTATATACAAAGATGGCTGCTGGCAGGAAGGTATCATATTCAGTCTCATGTTGGTGACTGAGCTTCCAGAGTATATGGACCAGGTTTTCATTAGTGCGCTCTACCATGCCATTGTCTGTGGGTGATAAGGGGTGGATATTGTCTCACGGATTCCCAATAGTTGATTGAGGCAGGGGATGATGTGACTGGTGAAATTGGTACCATTTTCTGTCAGCAGAATCTGGGGGCAACCATGTTTGTATATGATGTTCTCCAGGATGAAAATGGCTGTCACCAGTGAAGATTGGTTGGGAATTGCCTTTATCTCTATCCATTTAGTCAGATGATCAACAGCCACAATGATGAAATTGTTGCTACTGTTAGTAATTGGCAATGTTGTAACTGTGCTGTTTTAGCAGAGTTACAAGGGGAAAAATATTTAGAAGCTAGATAATAATCTTTATTGTGAGATAGTGATTATATAGTCATAGTGAATCAATGGATAGCAGGAACATAATTGCTGATCACACAGTTAGATGGAAGAAGGGGCTGGCTTGATCCTGGTAATGAGTCAAGCGCCAAAAAACGTATCCACCGTAGGGGATCATCATCTGTTCATGTTGTTGGATTTGGTAATTTGAGTTGACTTCCTAGTCTGGCTTCAAGTGGCAGGATAATCAGATTGCGGGTCACAAACCTGCTTGTTTGGAACCTTGCTGGCAGGCCAATCCTGCGGTTTTGACACCCCCCTGACTGAAGGTTGGCCTCCTCTGGGGGCAGGTTGTCAGGGAGGTCATCAGGAGCCCGGATGCTGTACTGGACTAATTGTTGTTCTGTGGTGGGCAGGGCAGTTTCTCATTGTTTTTTTCTTGTTTTACGGGGTCTCAGGCAATCATGCTGTAGGGTCTTGTCCTGGTTGTGTTTCCCAAGTCCTTGCACAGGGTAAGTGTTATTGTTGTTTACCATTAGAATGATTTCCAGCCCTACTTTCTTGGGTTGTAGTTTGCTTCTATCAACATTCATGACCCAAACTTTGTCCCCAACTTCATGTCTATCTTGGATGGGGACAAAGGTTTTTTGTAGACGTTCATTTTCCTTTTCTGTTTGTTTGCTGTTGGCCTCTATAACTTGAGGGTCTGAGCAAGGGGGGACTTTACTTGGAATTTCCTGTTTAGGTCCTGCCAATTCTTGAATGATATTTGGCTGTGTGATGTATACCAACTCAAAAGAGCTTTTTCTGGTGGATCTGTTCACTTGGGCTTGGCACACAAGTAGTGTAGTTGGTAGCTGCCTGTACCACTCTTCAGGTCTCCCAGAGGTGAGCTTGGCTAAGGCCTGCATGAGGCTGCCATTAAGCCGCTCTACATGTCCATTGGCCTGTGGGTGATATGGAGTTGTTACAGTGTGTTTGACCCCATTTTTTGCGAGGTATATGTTGGTGGTTGATTCTTTCCCTACATCATTTATCAGGAGTTCTGGCTTTCTAAACTTGCTGATTATCTCTTTAACAATAAATTGTTGTACGTCATTGCCAGTGTGCACCCTTACTGCTTGGGCTACTGGCCATCTTCTAGCAAAGTCAATGGTGGTGATGATGTATTTCTTATCATTGTGTTTCCCTGACATGGGGCCAAAAATTTCAAGAGACCATACTTTGATGAGTAGTTGTGTGCAGATGGGAAGTACTGACTTTGGAGGGGTTTTGCTTTTGGCAAACTTTTTGCATACCTCATATTGGTCTAGGACTTCTTGAAGGTTGCAATATAAGGTTAGTCACCAGGCCTTGTGCTTAAGGAACTCATATAGGTTTTGGCTCTTGGTATGTCCAAGGTCTCTGTGATAGCATAGGATGGTGTCTACTTTCTGGTGTGTGGGGATGTAGGGAATGGTTGTGCCGTCAGACATTTTTCTGTGTAGGGTCCCGTATACGTCAGCAAATAGGTGTTTGTTTTTGATAACTGTTTCCTTTGTTATGTTGATTGTACCAGGGGAGAAACCCTTGTCTTTTGTTTGTATTACTAAGAGAGGCGAGTCTGGGTTGAGCCCATTTTCCCCTCTCAAGGCACAGACATACAGGTGGGAGAGGGTGTCTGCCATGGCAAGCCTGGCCCCAGGTTTGTACTGTATGAGCATGTTGAATCTCTCCAAGAGCTCCATCCAGCGGGCTTGGCAGCAAGATAGATTTGCTTGGGTTTTGAAAGTATATGAGCAACTTGTGGTCAGTTAATGCTGTGAATTCTTCCTGACGTTCCAGATAACAGTGCCATTTGACTAGACAGTGCACAATAGCCAAGAGTTTCTTGTTGTGGATAGGGTACCAACACTTGCCATCTGCCAATTTTTGTGACTCATAGGCTACAGGAAGGAAGTCACCATCATTATTTTTGATTTGTAATACTCCCCTAATGGATGAATCTTAGGCGTTGGTTTCCATTTGGTATTCCCTGTCATGTTTGGGGTATTGCAGGATGAGAGCTGTTGTGAGCTTCTCCTTGAGGCGTCTAAAACAGAGTTCACATTGGGGGGTCCACACAAACTTGGATTTGGCGCCTGTTATGGTGGATAAGGGGGCAGTCAAAACGCCACAGTCAGGTATGAAGCCGCGTACATAGGCTACCATCCCCATGAATGTGTGGAGTTCCAACTTATCCTTGGGTGATGGCATCTTGCAGATGGCCTGTATCTTTTGACTGTCAGGTTTAATGCCGTCCTTTGAGACAATGTGTCCCAGGAAGGGTAGTTGCTTGCAGAAGAACTGGCACTTGGAGGGCTTGGCCAACAGTTTGTGTTGTTCCAAGGTAGCAAAGACTGCCTCTAGCTCTTTGTGGTGCTGTTCCACTGAGGGGCTGTAGACAATGATGTTGTCTAGGTATACTAGGGCATGCTTGCCTATGTGTGGCACAAATACTTTGTTCATGAAGGTCACAAAGGTGGACAGGGCATTTGTCATGCCAAAGTTGAGCACCACACATTTGTATGAGCCATATTTAGTGCAGAAGGCTGTTTTGGGATATCTTCCTCCTTGATGTAAATCTGGTTGTAGCATGCAGTTAGATCAATCTTGGAGAAGACTGTGGCTCTTCCCAAGGCATTGAAGAGATTTTCAATCAGTGGTAGTGGATAACAATTCTTGATGGTAACTTTGTTTAGGGCTCAGTAGTCTGTGACCAGACGCAAGGTACCGTCCTTCTTGGCCACAAAGAATATGGCGGCCCCAAAAGGAGACTGTGAGGGGTGTATAAGTCCTTTCTCCAAGGCCTCCTTGAGGTAGGTGCATAGGGTGTTGTCTTTGTTTGGGGTCAGCCTATAGATAGGGCGCGCTTTGGGTACAGCCCCTTTGAGTTGGATGGAGTGTTGGATGTGTTTCTCAGGGAGCAGCCCGGGTAGTGCTTCTTTGAAGATTTCTTGATGGCAGGCCACAATTTCGCGGTCCTGAGGCGTGGAGGCATCCTGGTGATCTTTGAAGTGTATGATCTCATACTGGAAGGAGTCCCAGTCAATTGCCTTCAGGTTTTCCTTTTTGTCCAGGGTCTCTGTGATGCGTACAAAGACGTAGTTGCGTAGGAGTTGGTCCACAGAGTCAGGGTAGATCTGGTGGTTGACACCTTCACACTTAATGGTCAACACTGAGGTTGCCCAGTCTACGTGAGGATTGTTCTTTTGTAACCAGTCTAGCCCCAGTACAATGTCAAACTTTGGGAAGTTGATGACGGGACCTTGGATGGTGGAGTGTAAGTTCTCAAGCATAACAGAGAAGGGGGTAGTTTTCCTTGTCACAGCAATGTGGTGTTTGTCAGCCAGGACCATGTTTTTAATCTGCAAAGGATTAGTGGCCAGCTTGAACTTGTCCACAAAGCTACTGTTGACTAGGGTTTGATCTGCACCTGAATCCAGGAGTGCTGAGCCTGTGTAACTGCAAAAACAGAAAGGATATGACATCAGTTTATTGGGATGTCTGGCAATGGTGTACATTACTGGGTCCTCCAAGGGCACTTGGATTATTGGGCATTGGTCCACGTCCTCAGGTTGGTACTCATCATTGGGATAGTCAGGAGTTGTGTGGGAAGAGCTTGGCTTGCTTAGTGCTCTCCCTGGGCTTTTCCCTTGTCTTGATTGCCTTGTGTGGTGGTGACACAGAAATGGGTACAATTTGACTGACCATTGGTCCCACTTCATGTCCATTTGAACCTGTGGTTTTGTGGTTGTTGTTATTCCTGTTGCCTCCAGGGGGTGGTTGAGTAGAACGCCTTCCTGGGTGGGAATCTTTGGGTCTTTCTTGTTTTCCAGTTTGTGCTTTATGAAGGGCATTGGAGTTTGTTCTTCTTTCTCCACTTTGCGGTATAGGCTTTGTAGGTTGGTCACTTGATCCAGGTTCATGTGTCTCATCACATGCAACTTGAGGGCGTCATATTACATGAGGTGTGTGGCTGGGGTGTCAAAAGCCATGTCAGATGGTGCTTGAAGTCAGAGTTCCTCTCTAGGCGCAGGTGAGCTCCTTCACAGTGCCTGTCTGGGTAAAGTTCTTTACTTGGCATATAATTATGAGCGCTGTATCCTTAAGCACAAATCTTGCCAGGAAGTCTTTCTTAAAGGTATCCCATCTCTTGTTGGTGTGCTCCTTGTGCCACTTGTCTCACCAGGTGCCAGCGTCATGGGTCAGGTGGATGGATATTTCTGCAATCCATAATCACTGTGGGCATTCCATCTGGACCAGCTTGCTCTGGGCGGACTGGTTCCATGCAGCAGCGTTGTTGTTGTTGGCCCCAGCAAAAGGTTCCAAGGCGGCACTTCACAGTCTTTGAGCTATGTAGGCAAGCATGGCGCTTTTGTTGGTTGGTTGCGGCATGGAGGAGGGATCCTGGAAGAACTCTTGTGCCAACATGGCGTTGAAGGCAGGTAGTGGAATCATTGTATTCTGGTACAGGACAAAACCATTGGGTACCTTGGCACCAGGAGTGTACGGGGTCCAGTCAGGCAGGAGGCCAGACATAATTCTGTCAAGAATTTGTTGGCCACAGCGTGTGCAGGCAACAGGCAGAATTTTTAAAGATAAGGTAGTATGGAGAACCTACCTGTGCTACCAATGTTGTAACTGTGCTGTTTTAGCAGAGTTACAAGGGGAAAATATTTAGAAGCTAGATAATAATCTTTATTATGAGATAGTGATTATATAGTCATAGTTAATTGATGGATATCAGGAACATGATTGCTGATCAAATGGTTGGATGGAAGAAGGGGGTGGCTTGATCCTGGTAATGAGTCAAGCGCCAAAACAAGGTATCTACCGTAGGGGATCATCATCTGTTCATGTTGTTGTATTTGATAATTTGAGTTGACTTTCTAGTCTGGCTTTGAGTGGCCGGATAATTAGATTGCGGGTCACAAACCCACTTGTTTGGAACCTTGCTGGTGGGTCAAGCCTGCGGTTTTTGACAGCAAGGGGCCCACTATATCATTGGTTACTGTTTGAAAGGCAAAACAAGGGCATACAAGTCTGTGTTGGAACTTGGCAACCTTAAGTCTCTTGATATTGCAGTCATGACAGGTGGCTAGTGTATCTACTATATCATTGTGCATTTATTTCTAGAAGCAGTGCTGTTGTAGCAGGGCTAATATCTTCTGTATTACACTATGACCAGTAGTCTTGTGAGCACTCACCACCAAGTTCATGCGTAGGAATGGGTGTATGTAAGGTAGCCAAGAGTCTCCACAGAGCTTCAGGAGTTGTCCCTTAGAGACCTTGGTGTTAAAAGCTAACTTCTTGAGAGTCCTCTATATCTTTACTGGTTCCTCTCCCCACAAAGAAGGATCCCCCATAAGCTTGTCATAGAGAATGTCAGCCATGGGGGATACTAAGACAACAGTAGGAAGACTGGAGAGACAGTCAGCATTCTGGTGGGCTGCTTTAGCTCAATAAATGATTTTGTAGTTGTAGGCCTGAAGTCTAATATCCTAACACACCAGATGCCCTTCAGGATCCTTGAGGGTCTTCAGCCATTTCAGGAAGACATGGTCTGTTACAGCTGTGAAATGTACCCCATGGATATACACTCTGAACTGTTGATAGAAGTATATTACAGCCAGACACTTGCGTTTGGTGATAGTGTAGTTCCTCTTTTGAACATTGAGCATGTGCAAGCAGCATCTTACAGGGTGTTTGAGTCTTTCAGAGTCTAATGGAAAGAGAACACCCCCAATAACAGTCAGGCTAGTGTCCATATGAACCACAAACGGCTTGGTGAAGTCAGGGTAAGCTAGTACTAGGGCTGAAGTAAGTGTTTTTTAGGGCATTGAAGGCAGATTGGCACACTGGACTCCAGAAAAACTCCTTATCAGCCCAGAGAAGCTGAAAGAGGGGGTCACTCAGAGATGCAAAGTTAGGAATGAATCAACAGTAGTACCCAATCATCCCCAAGAAGACCTGTACATTATGCTTATTGGCCAGGCTATGCATTTTCTCAATGGCTTCTACCTTCAGAGGTACAGGCCATAGTCTATCTTGACTAATTATGAACCCCAAGAACTCAAGATGTTCCTTGAAGAAGTTGCACCTGTGTGGCTTGAGCTTAATATTAGCTTCTAGTAACCTCTGAAAGACTTTTTCTAAGTGCTGCAAGTGATCATTAAAGGTTTAGAAGAACATTTAATGTCATCCAGATAGACCAGGACGCTGGTGAGTTTGAGGTCACCCATCACTGCATACATAGCCTTTTAGAAGGTAGCCAGGACATTAGACAGACCTTGAGGCATCTTTGTGGGTTGAAATAGCCCTTAATCAGTGATAATTGCACATTTTTCTTGGTCAGTGAGGATAGATTAATCTGCCAGTATCCACTGATAAGATCCATGGCACTGAAGAACTTGGCGCCACCTGGTTGGTCCAAGGTATTGTCAATGCAAGGGAGGGAGTATGAATCCTTCTTGGTAACAGCATTCAGCCAGCAGTAGTCAATTACCACACGGTTGCTGCCATCCTTCTTTTTGATAATCAGGAGAGGAGAAGCCCAAGGACTTTTACTTGGAATCAGTAAGCCAGACCCCAATAGTCTCTGAAGCTTTTTACTGGCTACAGTATGATTGGCTTGACTACGCCATATAAGTCTGGAGTAGATGGGTGGACTGCCTTGGGTGTCAATATGATATGTGACATCTACAGCCTTGCCCAGATCATAATCATCCTTGGCAAACACATCCTTATACTGAGCAAAGAGATACATGGCTTGATCTTTTTGCTCTTCATAGAGGTCAGGCAAAGAGTTGCAACTTATGACTGATAGCACCAGTGGTTGCTCACAGGGTAGACCCAACTCAGAGAAGTCCACCAAGGGGGAAGTCTCCTGCAGGTTGTCATGCTCTTCCAGTCATATATAAGCCAGAAGTTGGTGTTTAGAGACAATCATTGCTTTATGACTCATTTTTGGCCAAGATTATGGGCACCTTCTTCTTGCTTGGCATGAGGATGCCAGCTGCAACCCATGGTTTTAGTCTGGAGGCATTAGGGATGCCAAAAATTTCTCCATGAGTGCCATCCGGTAGAGCCAGCAAGAGGCCTGTATTGCAGATCACCTGAGAGCCAGGTAGGATAGTCACATTAAAGGAGCTGTAGACTGGGATTCCCTTGGCTTTCCCAACCAAGAGAGGTAGTGCATTAGCCTTCTTGCTCCGCAGTGTATAGGCAACTGGCAGTTCTCCATCTGTGTATTCCAGGTTGATGTAGTGCAGACAGCAAAAGGCAGGTCAGAGGGGCAGTTGCCATGGTAGAACATGGGTATAGAGTGACCCAAAATCCCAAATGTATGGTCTCCATGGTTGGTCACAGTACCATACTGAACCATGAAGCTAGTCCCAATAAGAATGTCATAGCTTTTGTTTTACAGAACTATATCAGGAGCAGTGACCATTAGCTTTCCAAAGCAAAGAGGTAAGGAAGAATAGGCTTCCTTTGCTCTAGTAGTCTGTGGCACAGCTGTACCAGACTCTTCATGGTAGGCTAAGTTTAGTGCAAGCTTCAACTTTTTGACCAGCCATGAGGATATAATATTCACTGGAGCACCAGTATCCAGTATGACCTGGACATGAGTCTTGTTCACTACCAGGTTGATATAGGTACAATCCTGGCGGTTCTCTCTGATCTCCACAATCTTAAGACCTGGTGTATACTCAGTCTTTTGAACTTTTCTAGGAAGGTAGCCATGGCAGCTCCTACAGCTGGGCTTGTTTTTTTGAGGAATTCTAGACGTGCCAAGATGTTTACTGTATGCAAAAGCTTGACTAGTTGTTCTGAACTGTCCTCTTCATGGGGGACTTCAACTCCTGGTTGGGTCAGTTGCTCAGCATAAATTAAGGAGACTTTTCTCTGAGCTATTTGTGGGATAATCACTTCAGGGCAAAGCATAGTCCAATGGGTTCAAGTGTTGACTATGAGGACTTGATGTAGAAGGTCCTCTTGGACTCCTTAAGATTTAGTATCCTCATAAATTAGCTGGGAGTTGAAGTCAATTAGTAGGGTTTTTCTTTAGGTTTTGACTCAGAGGATTGTAAGGCAGCAGGCCTCTGTTCAGGTTTTTGGGGGGCAGTGGTATGAGGGAAGATGAGGGTGTCAAAACTACAAAGGCATCCAAGGATTTCTCATTGTCCTAGCTGCTTAGCAGTTTTTTACCCTTCCTCCTGGGACTCCATCACAGTGAGGTAATTCTTCTTAGCGTCCTCTCTGCCTATGTGGTGGACCTTTTGACAGGGGCCACACTCCCAAAAAAAGTGGCCAGCCATGCCGCATTTGAAGTAAGTACAGAGAGAGGTGTTGACTGGAACAGTCCCAACCTTGTTGAAAGGCTTGAGCATCTCCACAGCCACTCAGAGTCTATAATCAGCTTGTTGGTGGGGGAAGCTTTCAGGGAAAGGGACTCCAAACTCCTCCTTGTAGGTGCATAAAAGGCAAATCAAGTCTGATACTGTACAAGTGTTGTAGATACCTGGCTTGAGAGCCAGAAATAGCTCATGATTCACTCTCACAGCGTTCAGGAGGGCGGACTGAACGTCAATAAACTGCATGGTGCTCATGGACAACAGGGGTTGAGCCTCAAGGTAGAACCTAGAAGTGAAGTCTTTTAGGGTTTCCTCACCTTTAAATTGGTGTCAGCAAAGTCCATATTGTGGCTAAGAAGAGCTTATTAGCTACCAAATTCTTCTTTCAGGGCTCTGGAAACATTGGTAAAAGTCCAGCCATTTTCAGGCAGACACAGCAAGATAATAGTTTGAGTCTCAGAATCCAAGAAGTTAATGATTGTGAAGTCTTGCATGGCATTATCAGTACCATACATGAAGTTTTGATATAGACGTAAGAACATGACCACATTACTTTTGCAGTCAAACTTGGGTATATTGACAGACTTGAAGTTGTTTGAGCCTTGTTGCAGGGGAGCAGATGTGATCCTTACTGTGGAGCAGGTGAGACAGAAACAGCTGAGGGTGAAGACAGCAAACCTAGCCTCAGAGGCACATTGGCAATTATCATCTTATTGTGCTTCACATTCATATTTTCTGTCCTGGGCAGCCTTAAAAGCTTCAGGAGTGGTCAAGACAACATCCTCATATTTCAGCACAGGTTCTAATACGCATACAGTGTTAAAGGCCAACCATGTGTGACCATCATTGCTTTTGTAGCTGTGATAAAGCTCAGAGCTGAAGATTGTCTAGAACTGTGGTTACTCCTGGTGTTGAGATGCATAGACTGCAAGTTAACAGCTATTATCTTGCTGTTCATTCTATATAATTGGCTCTGAAAGGCGTCCAAGAGAAGTTGTTGCTCATCCAGCTTATCCTGGTAAATCTTATTCTCTTGACAGATGATATCCAAGTCATCTTCCAAAGAGGTAATGTGCTTCTTCTGTGTGGCAAGCTCAGCTTGAAGCAAGGCTATCAACTCCTTGCTCTTCCTGGCTTGGGTCTGGCCATCAGCTCTATCATGAGATTGCCAAAGTTTGAGGTGATCCTGGAGTTTTAACACAGTGTGGTAACCATGTAACAGAAAGGCAAGGTCTGCGCTCTGTTGGACCAATTCTGCTTGCAACTTCTTGTAGTAATCAAGTGCTCAAGGACGTCACAACCAAGAAGATGACTGGAAGGGGAACATTCCATGACTTCTGCTTCATGAAACAGCCTTTGAACCATTGGGCCAGCCTAAAGCACATGGTTTGTCACCACACTAATTCAATTGGCATCTACACCTTGATGTGTGAGAGTCTGGACCACATGCACTGGAACCAGCTTGACTATTACTCTCTTGATAGTGTCTACCCAGTGGAGCATGTTGTTTTGGGTATTGGTAATTTTAGCAAGATACTGATTGACAGTGGTAAAGATGAGCCCAACTCAGAGTAGAGGACCTGGAGAAACATTTGCTAGTTGAACACCAGTATTCCCTGGTTGTGTACCAGGCTTTAGATGTGACACAAATGCACTTGGTTGTGACATACAGTAAAATGGATAAACTGTTGCAAATAGTCCTTGATGTGATTAACAGTGCAAAGATCTTGGCAGAGTTGGTCAGGGTTGACTTGGAAGAGATTCTGGAAGAAAACCAAGTAGTTTTCAGCAGAAGGTTTCTTAATAATAAGATGCTCAGAGCACGCAGCATTGCCAGCAGCACCAGAGTTCATGGTGTGAATGGCACTACAAATGACGTCCTCATAGAGAGAGAAATTGATATCCATTTCTAAGGGAGAAAGTGCTTGTAAAAACAGTGGTTGTCCAAACACAATAATTTGAAAATGTTGGTGTTCAGGCATAAAGTGACTTAGAGTGGGCAGGTCATAGTGAGCGCCTACTTTTTTCTCAGAATGAGCATTGGCAGCAGTGAAGGCTGGTGACTGGTGATAGGATTAAGCAGTGACAGAAGACTCAGCCAGGGGCTTTCCTCCTTTCTCATAGACAGAACCACAAGGGTGAGAGCTGTTGGTAGTGTAAGACATGAGCTTTAATGTCAGAAAATATGGCAGTGATTGCTTAATTCTACATATAGCTAGTCAGTAATCCTCACTCTTAATACTATACCTTTGGCTGGTATAGTGACAGTCTTAGTGCAGACAGAAGAATAAAAGATATAAAGACAAAACTGGTGTTTTATTTGATAGTGATGTGTTAATATAGTATGAGCAATGAAATTGCCACCAGAGGAAAAGAGGAACAGACATAAGGACTTGCCAAAAGGAGGAGAGTGGAAATGCACATCAGAAAGATCTGCACAAGAAAAAAATTGGTTTTACATGTCTTGCCTAATGGAGGCAAGTGGCAATTATTTTGAGATCATGTTAATAACTTTGAAAGTGATGTCTGCACTTGATGCGCAATCCAGATACGCTTCAAACACCTGTTTTTTAGGTGTTTTAAACATATTTAACCCTTGTAAAACTATGTCATAATAAGGCAATTGAGCAATTGTATTATCACTTAATCTCTAAGTGGACAATTTTTTTGTCTAATCCATTCAGGATCTGTGACAGTGGGAGTGGTAGAGGATGGTAAGCAGCAAGATACATATGTTCAAATTATTTCTTGATCTCTTTGACCTCTTGCCTCAAAGACTTTACACAGTCATCTTTAGGCTTGGTGATAAAAACAAGGTGAAAAGAGGTTTCACTTGAAAGTGATACATGCAGTTTTGTCAAATTCACGTTCAATCATGGTTTCATATGTGTTACACATCAGGTCATAAGACTCATTGAAAGTGGCAGGGGCTGTCAGGCAAATAATTCCTGCCTACATTGGGTTGAGAGCTTATGCAAAATAACCTAAGCCAGTAACCCAGCAGAAGTTACAGGCCAGACAAGCTTTATTGTTATCTTCAGAACTCTCAGCATACACTTTCATGGCTTTGTTGGTGAGAGTTTGAAAGTTTGCTATAGATTTGTGAAGACTGTAATACTGGATGATGTGGGTAAGCTCCAACTGGCAAAAGAGATCACTGGTGTGATTCTCAAAACAGTGCATCACCACAGGCTTTCACTTGGACAAGGTTGTAAATTCTTCATCCCGGTGCCAGTTGCAGACTTGACTACAAAGAAAAATTACAACTTCCTGAAAGTGACCCTGTTCAGGAAAAGGCAAATTTGTCACAGTGTTATTCAAAAGTGAACAACCAGGACTTCATCCCATACAGAGATCATTTTTCTGGGAAGCAAAACACAAGAAAGTATGTTGAAATTCCTATTAGAGACAGAAACAGAAGACAAGTTAGATGGCATAAAAATGACAACAAAAAACAGATGAGACAAGACAAGATAATGACAGATCTCCACTCAGAGTGTGAAACATCAAATATACAGAATTTAGGAGAAAATGAATAGTGTCAAGGGTCTGGATGTACAAGCATTCTGGCTACCACCAACCTACTTAACATCCAGCCATTGTCTGATTTGGCCCCCTTTCAATATACTGTTTGACATACCAAGAATGGTAACCAAGCAATATCACCTGACTGTCCAAGTATCCAGTGGCTCAAACCCATCTTGCACATGACCAACCCCTAGGTTTTATCCAACTAAATCCCTGCCACAGTCAAGTCTATATAAGTCTACAGTATTATTCAATAAAATATACTTCTCTTCTTTCTTAATTCCATATTTGAAGCTTCCCCAAAAGGTGCACCTTATCACTGGTAGCAGCTAAGGTTTTTTGACCACACCCATGAGAGAGAAAACAACTGACCAAAACCTGCCCACCTTTGCTCACGTACTCAACCAGGCCACATCCCAGGATACCCAGAAGACGTACTTTTGCGCCCACAATATTGATGAAGATATTCCTAGTGGATACACCGTATTTGAAGGTCTGGTCATGCCCAAAGCATGTGCCAAGATAATTCAATACAGTAACTCTCTTCAACCATAAACAAACGCACAACCACCTATCACAGGTGAAGGTACCAACACCAAATACATTGGTATTGACATGTTCTTTGGTAAAAACAAAGAAAATGTCATCAACTGGCTAGACCACACAGCTGCTAAACTCCGCGCCAGCTGCATCCCCCATGAGAAATGGGTCCAGGAAGCCAGCAAGCGCCTGTATGAGGCCGCAGTTAACTGGTTTGCCACCTGGGTTGGCTCACAAACTGACAACCAGCTTGACAACTGGAAAGAGTTCAAAGCAGACATCACACACAATTTCTGTGTTACCAAATCCCTCCAAGACATTGCAATACAGCTCAGTGATCTTCCTCAGAAGACCACTATCACAGCTTACGCCAACAAATTTGAGGAAATACATTGAAAAATCCAAAACCCAGCACAAGCTGACAACATACATACCAGAGCATCATTCATCAACAGAATGAAACTCTCTGTTGCTGCCCTCATCTGCCCAGAGGCCAACACCTCCATGCCCGCGCTCATTGCAGAAGCCAAGCGCGGAAAAACGCACAAACATGGAATATGCTGCATGCAATGGCAATTGCTCCTCAAATGGCAATGGCAGAGAAAACTAAAATGTCAATAAATGCCAGAACACCAACCATAACAACAGCAACTCCAATTGCAACAATGACAATTGCAGCCAAAGCGTAAACTGCTCCGGTCCAAGAAAGAGGACACCGCTGAAGTTAACAATGCTGAAGTAGCAATCCACTATGAATCTGAACCCACATTCTCTGACCTCAAAGGTCTTGAAACAGAGGAACATGGAAAAGAGGAGGGGGGACAGGATTAAGTGCCCCTGTCTCCCCCCAACCTGACAAGAAACTGTACCAAGGCACAAACTTTGCTGCTTACATCCCCCGTGTCCCGCAATCCTCCATTTTTATGAACATAAAAATTAAAGATTGCTCACAACTTCTTGTCTATCCATGCACTTACAAATCACATACACATAAAAATTTATTTGACTCTGGTGCACAACACACTATGGTTAGCAAACCTTTTGTAACCAAGTACAAAATACTAGTTGTCAAATCCAACTTCAAATACACCAGAATGGCAGACAAATCAAAGGTTCTACTCAAAGGCAAAACAACTCCCTTCAGAATTGACCTCTAAGGCATAAAAACATCCATAAAAGGACTCATCATGAATAAAAAATACTATTACATTGTAGCAGACATGGACTGGTTCACCCAAGTGAACCCCAGCGTATGTTGGAAAACAAAAACCATGACCATCAAATGCAACAGAGTCAATTTTAACATCCTCAAAGAACCCAATGACCTCATCCTAAGAGACACAATATTTGTCCAGGTCATAAACCAAGATGACTCAGAACGTCTAACCAAAGATAGTACCCTTCACATAATGAGGTACACTGAGTTCAATAACATGCAAACAACCAAGATCCAATGCCCAGAACTTGCGGCACTCCTAAATGAATACGCTCACGTATTCAAGGAAGAACTCACTGAGCTATCCCCCAAATGGGAGGTCAAACATGGCATCAACTTATGTAAGGCCATGACTAAACCTGCACCCCTATACAGACTCTCCCCCATGGAGACCCAAACCCTCAAAACCCATATTTAGGACAATCTAGCAAAAGGCTTCATCCGCCCGTCTGAATCCCCATGGGGGGCAGCAGTGTTCTTCATAAAGAAAAAGGAAGGCACTCTGCGTCTAGTAACTGACTACAGAGCACTAAATGCAAGCACAGTAAAGAATAAATACCCTCTCTCACTTATAGAGAATCTGTTTGCAAGAATCTCAGGAGCCAAATTTTTCTCCAAAATTGACCTCACCTCAGGTTACAACCAAGTTGAAGTAAAGGAAAAGGACATACCAAAGATTGTGTTCTGTAAGCAATTTGGATCCTTCAAATGTAGAGTAATGAACTTTGGGATGACCAATGCTCCCGCAATGTTAGTCACCATGATGAACAAAGCACTAAACAGTCTCTCAAACACATTATGCTACCTTGACAATAGCATCATATTCTCAAAAAGAAAGAGGAACACTCTACGCATGTCTGCAAGACACTCAATTGACTTGCAAAGCACAAACTTTATGCAAAACCAAGTAAGTGCCAATTTATGGAAAAGAAACTCCTGTTCTTGGGCCACATTGTCTCTGACGGTGGCATCAAAGCAGATCCAGACAAAATTAAAGCCATAAATAACATGCAATGCCCCACCTCTGTTAAATAAGTTAGATACTTTCTTGGTATGGTAGCTTACCTAAGGAAATACATCAAAGACTGAAGAAGACTAACTGCACCAATCAATGACTTAACCAAGGGTAATGCCAAAAAGGAATTCATCTGTTACAAAAGTAACAGTTTTGAGGCCCAGGGCGGGAATCAAACCCGCTTCTAGCCAACAGGCGGGGCTAGCGGGTGGGGAAGATTTGCCCACACCTGGATTTTTGCTTTTCAAAGCAAATCCAGGTGCAGGAACCATTCCTGCCCTGGTGGTAGCTGAGGGGCCCGTTTTGGGCCCCAAAAGCTACGTCCAAGACTTGGTGGGTTTGGCTGGGCCTGGACAGGCTATTTTTAGCTGCCCAGTAAACCCAGACCAAGCCCACCCTCCATTAAGTAATTTGGGGTCCCCAATTGGGGTCCCCTTTTTTAATCAATTTTTGGGCTCAAGAGAGCCTGTCAAGCCAGTCCAAAAATGGTAGACAAATTGAAAAAAAACCCAAAACCCCAGAAGCCAAACCTGCCAAAATCAATGACCAGCCAAGCCAAGATGGACCATCAAAAAGCCAAACAACTGTTCCTGAAAACCCCAAAAATAACCATGAAGCAGCCAATCAAGCAGCAGAACCTGAGATGCCAAGCCTTGCCACACAGATAGTATCAGAAGAATACCCAGTGGCACCTGCATGTGAGTAATTATATAAATCAGAAGCACTTGAAAAAGTTCTGTATTGTCATCCTTACCAAATAAAGTTGTTATGAACCTTTGGTTCACCAATCTATTTCCATACCTATTTTTGATACTCTTCCATCTGCATACACCCAAGCGTCAGTACTCATCTACTGGGATAGACAGTCAGACTCCAGTTAATAAAACCAAAGCCTTTGACTACTACCTCCCACCCAACTCTCCATTTGGCCCCGTGCATTTCACTGAGTATCCCGCCAATTCTGACCACAAACCCTGGACATTGGAAGACTTGCAGTGGTACACCCGCCCAAACGCTCCCAAGGAACCCTACCAAATTGTCTGTGACGGCTAAGCAATCACCATCTACCCTTTGATCTTCAACGGGAAGTACAACAATCCTGCCGCCTACTTGGTCCCCATGGAACCACCCCTGACACCCAAACCAATCATCTAAACCCCCCACTTCTGATGCCACTGGCCAGAGTAGTCAATTCCTGGGAGTGCTTTACCTTGCACTCACAGGATTGATTGACTCTGCCTCGCCAGCGGCTGGACCTTAGGCTGTGGCTGGGAAGGCCCTTTCCTACCTGGTAAAGTTAGGTCTCATCATCTGGTGGGCCATGCCAGTACCTGCTTTGACTCCTCCCTCACCTGCTGGAGCTCCACGGTACTCCTGGTATCCTGACATCATCTGACACCAGAATGTGACAAGAATTTCCAATTACTAAAACAAGCTTTGATTGAAGCACCAATCTTGCAATAAACTAATAATAACAGGTGCTACAAGATTGAGTTGGATGCCAGTGACACCGCCATTGGTGCAGTCCTGCGCATCTGCCATCCAGGGCAGCAAGACTACCTGCCAGTATGTTATGAAAGCAGAAAACTAACCAATACTGAGCAGAGATACCCAATACATGATAAGGAATTGCTAGCAATATACCACACATGCAAGAAATGGAGATGTTACTTAGAAGGACATTTAAACGTCTGAGTACTAACTGACCATAAATCCTTAATCTATTTCAAAACTCAGAACGCACTCGCATGGCAACAAGCCAAATGGATGTCCCTGCTAGAGCAGCTTAATTTGGACATCCAATACAAAAAGGGGGCAGAGCTGGTCACGGCTGATGCTCTCTCTAGACTATGTCAGCCTAGAGAGGATCACCTTGACCACCTGGACCCTGACTGGCCAAACCTGTACAACACTGAGTATAAAACTAAAGGAAAAGACCCCTCAATACATCAACTGACCCACAATACATTAGTCAGGAACAAAAAGTATTTCCATGTATCAAATGGCACTGTATACTGAATTATTAATGACAAACATGTCCCATACATCCCAATTGCACAAAGAGTTAACACCATATTAAGACATCACCGCCTACTAGGCCATACAAAGGCTAACAACCTATACCTCACACGAAAAGAGATAGTATGGTGGCCCAACCTCAAACAGGATATAGTTGATGTTCTGAAAAAGTGCACAGTGTGCAAGAAATACACCAGTACAAAGGCTTCTCAGCCAACGGTCAACCCAGTATTGGACCCTGAACCATTCAAAGTTTGGGGGCTAGATGTAGTGGGCCCTTTCCCAGAAACAAAAGCAAACCAATGTTTCTTAATTGTAGCTATTGACTTTGCCACACGCTGGCCCATCTGCTGGGCAACAAAGGACCATAAAGCAGAAACCATCAACTGTTTCATTAACAAAGTGATCATAGCCAACTACACACTCCAGACTACATCATAACTGATGGAGCAACCAAGTTATCAGGTCACGTAGTAAATGACAACTTAAAATCCAAAAACATTAAACACTCCACAACCTCTCCATACAGGCCACAGGCTATTCACTGTTTGAGCTAACCTACGGGTACAAACTGGAAATAATCACCTGCAACAGACAGCCATACATAAAGATCCCCCAGGGAAACCTCCCACAGTAGAACAAGCACCAAATCTACAACACATTTGCCTCAAAGCTAAAATAGCAGAAATAAAGAGGCTCAAGACACAAAAGGTAACCTCCACAGAGAAACCACTTCCCATTGACTCCCCTGTCTGGATTCTAGCTGGCAACAGAAAGAAACTAGACTCAGTACACTGGGAACCAGGAAGAGTCATCAAATACAGACCAGAACACAACACCTACCTAGTAAAATTCCAAGGTGCCAAAACCCAATTATCAAGAAATACCACAGAACACATCTCCGCCTCAGTAAAGGAGAGCACTCGACCAGACTGGTTCCAACTAGTAAACAGCTCCAGGAGCATCAGGCGGCAGCCATGAAAACAAAGCCCCCTCCTGATGCACCAGAGTAACCCCTTAAGAGGGGGTGTCGAGGGTCTGGATGTACAAGCATTCTGGCTACCGCCAACCTACTTAACATCCAGCCATCGCCCAATTTGGTCCCCTTCTAATATACCGTTTGACATACTGAGAATGGTAACCAAGCAATATCACCTGACTGTCCAAGTATTCAGTGGCTCAAACCCATCTCGTACATGACCAACCCCTAGGTTTGATCCAACTAAATCCCCGCCACAATCAAGTCTATATACGTCTAAAGTATTATCCAATAAAATATACTTCTCTTCTTTCTTAATTCCATATTTGAAGCTTCCCCAAAAGGCGCTCCTTATCAATAGCTTAATAAAATCACATACAGGGGTTTTAAATTGGCTGCAAAGATTTTTAAGCCTGTTTTGCTGAAATTGAATTTTTGATGGGGTATTGTATTGAACAACAAATATTGAATTTTCAACACAGATAGAAAAAAAGAAAATACAAGGGAAAACCACAACAGGTCACAACAGCACCTGTCTCTCCAGATCAGTTATAATAAGCGCCAAAAGTGTAGTGAAAGAGATAATGATTTATTTGGGGTCAAGGAAGCGAGAATATAAGTCAGTTGCAAAAGTTTGATTCGAGCTGGCTGGAATGAATTCTAAATATTTGTAGCCAATTAGAATTCACCACAACAGCAGATTCAAATCCAGCACCACAGCGTGATAAAAATTAATGCGTCAGGCTTGATTTTGAGATCCAATTAAAATAAATTTCGACCATGGAACCAATTTATAAAATATCATGCATAATCTAATTGGGTATAACTAGCGTAGCTACCTCCAGTTCCAGTCAAAATTGGATTCAATGGAAAAAATGGCATCCGATCCACTCACCACTTTGGGTGACAGTTACTCTTTAGAATTTTCAAAGCTTAAGTGTACCAACGTGGCTTTTTTGATTTCTAAATTTTAGCCTCGCTGGATGAAGGCTTGGCGATGCTTTTAGGTGTCAACATCGAAACAGATGTTGAAGCAAAGATTCGAGCCTTTGAGGAGATCAATGTCTACTTGGCAAGTTTGATCATCAAGATCCCTGCCCCAGCATTTAAATGTCGTTCGCTTGGTATCATGGGTATGTAGTGCTGAGGGTCGTTCTTTTAACAATTCAAGGGATAGACCTTTGGAACAAAGCTTTAGAAATTTCTTACTTTCAAGAGGAATGCTTCCCTAAGATAAGCGATTTAAGCACTACAGGTAAGGCTTTTGGTGTAGGCTAAGTATCAAAGTAAAAAAAGTTGCTATTCACCTTTTAGAAAGTGAAGAAAGTAAGCAATTGTAACATCGACTGGATTTAACCTAAAGGCTTTACCATGGCTTTGAACCTTTCCTTAAAAATATGTGAAAGCAGCTTAGGTAATAATGCAGCTGCTTTCTGACCCAAAAAGGTTATAATCAATTATTGTATGAGGCGTATATGATAAAATGCCAACTTTACGAGAAGGTTGGATCAAGTTTTCTTATTGACTTTGGACAGGAACTTTATCGTCAGGGAGTTGATATTGAATTGTTGATTCAATGCCGTAAATTAATTGTTCAGATAAAGATGGTATTATGCCACCTCATTTTTGTAAAATCAATTATGGGATAACTATAAGCACCGCTCTAATCTATACTTAAGGACTTAATTCAAGCAACTGTACCTTCTACTTCGAGTTTACAAACTCTGATTGGTAATGCGATCCAACTTTAGTTCTAATGATAGACTTCATTCCATCCGTACATGATTCTTCAGTAAGGTTATAAGATATTCTAAAAATTACCAATTGATACTGGAGGCTATTTTTATTTTATTATATCAATGCTGTACCAAAGTCCAGTTCAAGGATAAAGCTATCTTCCAAAATTACATCTGTTCTATCAAAGATACATCAAATTTATATCCAGGATTATGGGTATGATCAATCCATATTTACTAATAAAGTTTAGAGGTTTATTGAGTTTGTCAAAGGTACTCAAGGCTACGGAAATTTAAATTTCAGGAATCAACTATCACACCGAGCACCACGAGGATGTTGATGATAAAGTATTTATTTAAGCTCAACCCTAACTGTGCAAGAATGTTTCTCAGCATTATTTTATGGAGATCTACTTTGACAAGAGCCTAGCCTTTCTAGCTTCAATTATAAGGGGTGACTTGTTTGAAAGAAATTTGAAAACCAACCCTTCAATAGAAAAGATAACTTTGACAGTTAAAGAAAGCCGCTTAAGCTTCAACCAGTAAGAATTCAGTTATTTTTTAACATCAAAGGCTTGGCTTTATCATGAATGTACTTCTTCCTGAAGAAAAGTAATCAAGCTTGTAATAAAAAACTTAATTAGTTTTTCGCAAACCATGGACCAAATACATGTCTTATTTCCCATTCAAGACAACTGTGCTTTGAGTGAAAGGATAGTGTTTTGGAAATTAGCTGCTGATGCAAGAAAAGGATTTAAAGAAGGAAATCTAGAAACTTTGTTAAAAATTAAGTGATTTGATTTATTTTAATTGTTTATGCTATCAATTTGCTAGGCTCGATGACGGGCTCAAATTTGTAATTTCATTTGGAATAGCTCATTTTTAGATTTTACTGCAAGAAGCACTTAAGGGGCAAGCCATGCATAATCAAGAGAATCCAGGTGAATTTATGATCTCTATATATCAGATATTTCAGAAATACTTTAAAGATTTTCCTCCTGAGTTGATCGATTTGTTTAACATGTAAATCAAATTACATATCCTGATAATAGACTTTTCCTTCAATTTACGTATGAAAACAATAAGGTTGATTTGGAACTTGTCAAGGGTATCATTAACAACACCTCGGATTCTCTAGTACATGCTTATGCGCTTGAGATTCTCATCACAACTCACAGCTGCATCAGAGGAATTCAGTTTTTGTGATTTTGACTAACTGAACTTAGATGTTGATACAGAATTGAACGTTTCTGCTGTTTCAGTAGATCAGATCGTACTGCTCAGTAGAGTGGCATTTGAACTTAAAGCCTTCGGCTGGCTCAGGATTTTTGTCTACTATGCCTTGGCTCCAGACAAGATTATAGCTATAGCTGACGGATACCAATTTGAGGAAATTCTGTTTTACACAAAGTATTTGCTTTGGTAGATTGGTTATAAAATTTAGGACGGTTTTAAATCATCAAGAATTTCTATCTGAGGATAGGTAAAGGCACATTCAATTGACTCATTGATTACAAAGGGGAATTATTCTTGAAATAATCGAAAAAGGTAATATTTATAGCCCAATAATAACTGTTCGAAGCCGAATTCGCACTGGCTCAGCAGGGCAGTTTAATTGCTGATGAACATAAAGAAGCCATTCTGTTTGATAAAATAGGTTTCTTGGTATTGAAATATCTTATTATTGTTTTAGCTATAAAAGCGGGTATTGTTCAGTTTCAATTAGAAAAATACAGCCGGGCAGAGGCATGTTTTAGCCTTGTTTCAAAGGTAGCTGGTTTATATCCATTAATCTTTGCAGAAACGTAAATACTTGAATGTTGATATGCTGCCTGATCATTTGTTTCTTTTTTCGGCTCTTCTTGGGATACTTGCATTTATCCAAAGTGAAAGCAAGGTAGGGCGATGAAGCCAAATGATTAACTGTGGAAGGATTTAAATGAAACCGGGAGATATATCGACTTAAGTGAAATTCTGCTGACTTATGTGAATACCCAAGAGAAAGTATTTCGAAATCTAAACTTTCTAGAGACACTCTTTTTTGCAAACTGCAAACTGCTGCTTAAAATGCAATTATGGGATGAGCTGGAGGCAGCTGTAGAGGTGAGACAAATAAATATTTTTAACGTCAAAAGAACGCTATGGGATTTAAATATTTATCGGATGGCTTTCTCATGGAACTATCAGGTAACAAATTTAAAGCCACGTCACTTAAATCATTCAGAATTATTGACATTGAGCCCTGAATGCCCAAATAAATGTAGCCATTTCAAGATTCAATCTAACTTTTAGTACTTAAGAAGGTGCTTGAGGTAAAACGATGGATAGCTGAATAAACTCCAGGGAACAATTGGATCCCTCCTTGCCAAGAAAAAATTGACTTGGCTGAGTTTAGTAAGTGGATGCACATATTGCTTTACTATAGCATACATGAAGATGATTTTCCTCATAACTACATAGTTATGATATATAATGTCATGGAGGTAAAATCCATAAAATTCATTTAAAATACTCTGGTGTGTAGGAATATCCAATTGAAGAAATAAAATGGATTTATGAAGCTGTCTGTAAAATAGTTACTAGTCTGGGAAGGTAAAGATATTAGAGGTAGTATAACATCAAGGAAAAACCGGCCCAATGCTATCTGGAAATCATGCGCCACTAAGTTTTATCATGCATTAAGATCAAGAGCAGAGTAAATTACAATATTGTCATAAAATAAATGTATGCTTTTAAATATCTTTTTTAATAAATACTGCTTTTATAAAGGCTTTTTGGACTTAGCTCTTTAGTTCAAGTGCTTACATGATAAACTTTTACATCTTAAGTTATGAATTACTGATTAAAACCACTTGGTCATACAGTAACCTCCTTAAGTAACGGGCCATCAGCATTATCTAAAATGGTGCAAGATTTTAAAAATAGAAAATGAGTAAACTAGTATGAAAAGATATACCGCAAATTTTTCCACAAGGCCTTAAAAAAAGTTGCAAAAATAAATAAAAGTTAAAATGAAATGAAAATAAGCATTTTTTAAAAATTTTAGATGCCTTACAATATTAAATACCTCAAGTAATTAGTACTTGGTTGACTTTCTTTTGTCTTTGATAACTGCAGCAAGCCTTCTGGGCACTCAGTGGTCAAGATTATTGAGAGTTTATATAAAAATTCCCCACATACTTTTGCCGCTCCAAATTTGAGATCTACTATGGAATTTTTGGAGCCTTCTTCTAAATTAGACCTAATAACATCCAAGGATGTTTAGTAGGATTAAAATCTGGGCTTTGAGGAGGCCAATCCTAACAAACAATCAGTTTTAAACCCAATAGGACCAGGACTCTCTTGGCCTTGTGGATAGTGGCATTATCTTGAATAAATATATAATTTGCTGGTTCTTGTAGATTTCTTATAGATAGACAGAGATTCAATCAAGAATTATTCTGTAGATATCTTCATCTATCTTCCCAATGTGTACTAGATTGTCAGGGATCCAACCAGTGGGGGGTTCCTGAGAACTTGCAGGCGGACGGCCCGCGGGCCCAGCAGGGAGAGCCCACCACAAGATTGGGGCTAACTTTACAATATAAGATGACAATTTTCCAAGGACTGCCCAAGGTCCGCTTACAGGCATCATAGAATCAATCAGTCTGGTGAGGGTGATATACATCACCCCAAATATCTGGGTGGAAGTGGATTCATTAGTGGCAACAGATTCTTGTGGGCAGTCAGGCCGCAGGGTGAGGGGCAATGTCATTGGAACCAAATATGCGGGCAGGAAATTATACTTGTTGCAGAATAGCAGAGGGGGCCGGATAATTTTGGTGCCTTCTTTGTAAAGGACTTCTGTCTCTCTAGTTCTAGCTTCAGGGTTGTGGATTAGGATTTCTTCTAGAGTAAACTCTGAATACGCTGGGTTAGGTGGGTACTCAGTGAAATGTACTAGGTCAAAGGGAGCTCCTAGTGGACGGTAAAGGTCAGGCAGCTGGTCCGCAGTTTCTTGGGGTAGGTGAGCGTGGGGTGCAGAACCGCGAGACGTAGGCTGTAAATGAAGTAAAACTAATAACAAATAAGGTATGATCTGGTTGAACCAAAGGTTCATGTCACTTCATTGCAAGAATGGCAATGAGCATCTTCCTGGCGGTCCAGGGTATAAGTATGCCCATCTGTCATGGTAAAACTTTCACAAATTCCCTTGGCCCGGGTTTTCCCATTTACTAGGTCTTCCCAGTCTTTGGTGGCATCCATTGCAGGGTTTATTTCATTGGCTGGCTCAAACTGAGAATGCTCAAATTTCCTAGTTGGGTTATGGGGTTGGTTGTCTCTGGGTGGCCCGCATTCTATGGGAAGCTTCTTGGTCTCCCCTTCCATGTGGGCCTGAGTTATTTTGTGATCTATGGCTGGACCCGCCTGCTGATTGGTTGAATTAATAGGAACCTTTAGTGTGGGAGGTGTTGATGTAGGTGAACTAGATTCATCAAGCTTCAAAGGATTTTCCAAAGTCAAATCCTGCTCTGGTTTGAGCCCAAAAAACTGTGGGCAGCCAGGCAGCCAGCCCTGCGGGCTGGCGGCCCGCAGGGGATCAGGGTTTGAATCCCATAGTTGAGGCTTTTAAATAATCATAGTCAATAAGAGTTTGTCACTTATGACATAGATCTCTACTCTTGCATTGGTTGTAAAGTAGCCCCAAACCAAGATATCACATGTATATTCTTAACAGTGCTTTTTAAACAGCATGGATTGAGATATTCTTCTTTTTTTGCAATAACAAGTTCTGGATATATGAGATTTGCTGAGAAACACAAGGTCTCACTATATCAAATACCATTTTCCCAGAAAGATTTAGGGTGATTAACATGACAAAAAGCAAAGACCAATATTTTGGCCATACACTCTGGATTAATAAATGGTTTTCTTACAAAAAAATGTCCATATATCCTTTGATAATTTAGCCTTCTACACAGACTAGTCTCAGAAACTTTTACCTTTAAAGGGTTTTTTGTATATTCTCTTAATTTTTTTGGCTGATAAAAAGAAAATTTTAAACTCTTTCTAATTAACAGCTGACTATTCTACCCCTAATTTTTATACAGTTTCCTTAGGTTGAAATTCCTAAGATTGAAAGTGCAGAAACCAAAAATGAGACCCCCCAAAAGTGAAAAATTGAAACACTATGTGGGCGCAAAAATTGAAAATATCAAAGTGCAAAAATTGATTTTTAAGTAGTTAGCTGTGAAGCCAAATAACATAAAGCTTTAATATAAAAATATATACTGTAAATTCAGAACCTAAGTGTAAAAATGTGAATTGTCAAATCTTTGGTCCAAGTTTTGAATCACTTTTGCGGGATGGCCTTTTTTAATTAAGTTGAATTCTTTATATTTTTATTTGAATTTTTAAAAATGCGGAAACTTGTAGACACTTTGCAAAGTTCAAGTTGAACTGCATATTTCAAGTGGAAAAAATGAGTTGACTGAAATCAACTTTGAATACATTTTAAGCACTCTAGGAAACACTAACCCAAGCTGAGAAATCCCACTATGACTAAAATCAAATGAAAAATTAAATCTTGATAACCATGTTTAGACATAAAAATTAATTAAACTTTAAAATTATCCAAAAATGAAAAGAATATAATATTATACACTTCAAATCACAGATTTAGAAATTCTGTTACTATTCAAAGCCAAATCAAGAGAAAACAACAACCCATATCTAAACTTAAAATCTAAAGAAATACATATTTAATCTAAAATATATTTTTTATTTTATTTTTATGGGCAGATTATCTCATTCCCAATCAGCTCCTGCACCAGCCTGTGGGGCATCCTGTCCACAAGAGTGTCTCAGAGGGTTCAATAATAGAGCTAGAACATAACTCAAGGCAATTAATGCCAATACATAGCCCTCCCAAGGCGTCAGCGCCAGCCAACCACCTCTTGCGTCACAAGCCAGAGCCATCAGCTTGAACCCCAGGAAGAAGCCACTCTCAAGGCATGCAACCAAAGTATCTCATATCAAGGACATTGGAAATAATGAGTTTACATACACCTCAACTGTTTACCCTGTTGTGATACGGCCTCACACTCTGGACCCCAGAGTTGCCACCACATGCCCCTGCATTTTTGACAACTTCTATGAGCCATTGGCCACAACTAAGGAGCCATCTGTGCCTGTTGTGTATTAAACCATTGCCAGTACCACTGTGAGCAAGAATTATCCCAACTTCTACATGAAGGTCCCTGTCCTGTGTGTTGAGCCTGATAGCCAGGATGTTGTGGTACTTATCAAGGGCTGGTGTTGGTTGACAAATAGTGAGCGTGAAGCTCTCCTCAACTGCTTGAACAGGGGAGTGGCAGTTTTGGATATTGTGTCCTGATTTGGTGTTATAGCCAGATATATTGGTGATCTCAACACCAAGTATGGCAACACCAGGTAAATTGCCAAAAATCCAAAGGCTAAGCGGTAGCCCTGTTGTGAATGTTGCTATTCACACTGTTTTGATTTTGCCTTTGTGTGGTTATTTTGAAGACAATTTGCTCTCTTTCACTTTTGCCCTTTGAAATGGGTCTGTTTCTGAACTAGAAAATCAATTTTTCAGTTTCCTGATTCTACGCAACTCACTTGCCCCACTTGTGCTTGTGGCAAGTGATCCTACTGTCCTGGTACAGTAGTTTTAAAAGCTATGATGACAACCAAAAATACCTCAGATTGAAACAAAATGATTTCATATTTAAGCAAATTCCAACTATCAGGTTAAATATACACTCTGTTAACAGGGATTTTTAGCATCAATGGGCAAAATGGGTCAACACAGCAAAGAAGTGCTCACACGCAAAGAAAAACTATTCAAAATACAATCTGAAATACACTGATTCACAAAAAAATGGTGTGAGTTGACTTTCAGTGTACATATGTTTACTATGTGAATTGGTGACAAAATAAACCCAAGCACAGTGAGTCAAAACTCAACCTACAAAACAAAGCACAATAGCAACTCACTATGTTAACAAAATCACTCAAATGTTGTATACAATGGATTTTAATCAAGAATGATACTAAGGTATCTAAAATAAGACACACAATCTGAGACATAAATTTTAAAAACATTGTGTTTGGTGCTTAATTTGGCGTGAAATCTTGGAAAATGGGTGGAAATTATTTTGGGTATTCTAAAATTAGTGTGATAAAACCAAAAACAACTAAATAAGAAATAAAAAAATCTATAATTGGGATATAGGGGGAAATATTAATTAAATATCCATATTCAGATAAAAGCAAAATTAAAATTAGGGAGTAACTTAATTGAAATTTATTTAATATTTTATTAAATTCTCAAAATGAAAGGAACACAATAACAGAGTACCAATGCACCTGTTGTGTACCACAGTTGTGGTTGCCCCTGCGGGTCAAAGAACAGAGTTAGTGCAACCCAAGTGCCTACTCAAGGAGGAGACAGGAGAGGAGAGTTCCATAGTGACGCTGCACTGACACAGCTGGTTCAAGGAGAACAAGCTGCTAGGGTGTGGAGCATAAACCCTCAGGTCCCAAAACTGACCCAGAAGCCCACCAAGGTTACCACAACAAAAACAGTTATAAACAAGGAGGTATAACTTACTTTGTATGTGTTTGACATTGTGTACTGCCAAGAGTTGGTCCTGTCAGTCATGCTGGAGAAAGTTAAGCCTGTACTTGACACTAGCTATGAGCCTTAAACCAGTGATGGCAACCAGGAAGAGGATAAGGAGCCTGAGTTCTACAGAACTGATAAGGGACAGCTGGTGTTAAAGAAGGTGCAGCCTTCTATACCAAGGTGCCTATGCCTTGCAAGCCAGTCTCCAATCAGGACCTAGATTCACCAACTCCTGCAAAGCCCAATCAGAAGCGCATCCCTGATATCAAACACATCATCCTGCTCAAGCTAATGCGGAAATCTGGTGATTACAAGGCGGCCACAGCTCTTGTTGAGGTGGATCCCAAGTATGCCTCAAGGACATTCAACAAGTTTATCAATACTGGTCATATTCTTGATGCAGAGAAATCCTTGCGTATTTCCACCATGCTCACCAAGGAGCACAAATGGGCAATCCACCAGTAGATAACCCAAGATTTCCATCTTGAACTGGCAAATATACAGGCCATGATCAAGTCTACTTTTGGGATTGAGGCTTCAATTTCCTTTTACTACCACCTGGCAAAGGGATTGCAGTTTTCACGGGAAAAACTTGGGGTATCCCCCTATAAAAGAAACAGTTCTTCCAACATTGACATCCGTAAAAAATACACAGAGCCGTACACTGCCCTCAGAGCCAAGGTGATGGTCAAATTCTATTACATTGACAAATCAACATTTGCCTTGTCTATTCAGAATGCATATGAGTATGTTCCAAAAGGCTCAACTGACGGGGTAGCTTGGCGTGCTGCAGTCCTTGCCACAACCTATTCAATGGTGGCTCTCCTTGTTCCAAAGGGGATCAAGCTCTATCAAATGATACTAGGCTCCTACAACAGCTGTAACTTTCTAGCATTCTTCTGATTGGTTGAGGAGCATCTGAGGTACACAAGCCTGGGCTTCACCAATGTAATTGTGCTGGATAACATTGGTCTCCACAAGGTGGTCAATATTCTCAAAGAATTCCCAATGATTGACACCAGCATTGCAGTGGGCCCTCAGCAATTGGTCACAGAAAATTTTTGTCTTCTCTTCCTCCCTGATTATTCACCCTTCCTAAATCCCATTGAAGAAGTTTTTGGGTGGATCAAGCAAGTGTAAAGCAAGGGACCCTAACTGGGACCAAGGACCTATTTGATTTGCTGCAGGCCGGGATCCACACCCTCCCAGCTGAGACTGTGGCCAAATTTTATGGCCACACTGATTTGTTCATCCTTGTGTGTCTAGCCAAACAGCAAATCAATCAAAAGCTTAGCTTTTCTGAATTTTTTATATTCTATAACTTACTATTTGCAATTTATTAAGTATCATTTTATATTTAGAAGCTTCTAAGCCCACAATCACATTTAGCTGGACCATCAATGAAGATTATTAATTTATTTATTTTACATTAATTTTTTTATTATGGCATCTAAAGCTATCCCAGACACTTGATACTTGATTACATGAATATATTTATATCACTATTATCAAATAAATATAAAAATAGTATTAAAAAATTAAATATAAAATGTACAAATTAGAATTATGTTTTATTAACGTATATTTTTATGCTTTTATGAAAACTGTTTCCAAGATATATTTTGCAAAACTTGTTTGCTAAAATAAAAATAAAAAATTTAGTATAATAAAAATAATATAAACTGTAATGAAATTTATTGGAAGATAGGACTTATTAAGAGCACTTGTAGTGAGTTCTTTGGTATTATTACCCGGCAATGGAGGTGGCGCACAACCTCCACCGCCACACTGTAGACAAAGGGATACACCCTGATTGAAATATTCTTGGCAGCTAGTAAAAGGGAGTATGGTGAGGCAGGAGTTCAGGAGCAGCTTCTCTAGTGGGGCTGCAAACTCATAGATTCCTGCCAGGACCAGGGCATCTTGGATTACGTGGTTGACCAAGTTTTACCCAGGGGGGACCTTCTTCCTGCCCAATGAGAGCTGGGCCTTGTTGATCCTGAGAAGAACCCTGTCTAGGTCCTCCATGTTGGCGCCTATTTCAAAGTAGAAGAGATATCTGAGGTAAACAAAAAGATGAAGCCTTTGTCCAGAAAAGGCTTCTGTAAACTCATAATTTATTATACACAGTACTAATCTTTTTCTTGTGCTTGGTATTTGCAAAGTACAGCTCCATGGCTGCAGGGAGCCCGGTCTCATTGGCGCTCCTTGCCAACCTGAAGTTGGCAAGGAGAATTTTTGTCTTCTTGATGGCTGTTGCGTCTGCAACAGCTAATTTTACCACTGTGTGTCCAAAGTTCTCCAGCAGGTAAGAGATCATATACTCCACTTGGAAGCAGAAACAAGCAGCTGCATGGGCCCAGCTCACCTCTGGTATATTCTTGAATGGGAACGTTGCCAGGACGTCCCAAACAAGCTCAATGGAGTTTACAAAGTAAACTTCACTGAGGAATACCGGGTCCAGGCGGACCAGTTGGGCATCCTTGTAGGCAGTAACTGCCCACTTGGCATGTGCCAGCCCGGCTAGCGCATCCCTTGTTATTGGGAAAGGACCTGTGAATTCTGTCTTCAAGCTCCCACAAGACAGGAGGGGACAGAAACAGCTTCCTAGCCACATGATTGGCGTAGTTGGCAAAACATGGCGGGGACAAACAGAACCAGGATACGGCGGATTTCACCGTCTATGTTTTCAAAAAATACTAAGTATTTACAAATTTTTATTGATTTTATTTTTTTATGTTACCTTTGTGTGTTTCCTCCTTGCCAGAGGCTTTGACAGGCTTAGCCATTCTTGGCGTAAGCAATTGCGCTGACAATTCTGTGTCCTTGGTTCTGGCTTGCTTGGCTGGTTTGAGGTGGTCATACATCTCAGTGTTGTTAACCAAGACAGACGGTGCAGAGAGGGCAAAGGACTTGAATTGAAGGCCTTCCACAACAGTCTTCTGGACATTTAAAAGGCGTTTAATTATTGTTTTGGAGGTGTCTGGCATCTTGTCCATAAGTTCCTTGGCAGACACCTTGTCAATCTTGTCCTCTGTAAGGACAGCAGCCTTGACTTTTGCTTTGACCTTGCGGTCAATTTCTTTGATCTCTGCAACTGCAGAGTCAAGATCCTTCAAAAGCTTCTCCAATTCTCTTATTGATTTTTAACTAACCTTTCCATATGTTTTTATAGCTTTACCCTCAATAAAACCTGTATTATTCTGATAATATTGCCTTTTTGTCTATCCCTGTTTGTTTTCACATTACTCTAATATCCCACTTTTTACCCATTGTGTATATGTTTACGCTCAACTCAATATGTGTCATTTGCTTTGTGTTGGTATTGTCCCTTAATTGACATATTATTTTTAGCACTTTACACAGCCTCTTGTGAAAATATTAACAACAATTTGGCGATCAAATAAATTTGAATTAGAAAATTATAGGTAAATTGTGTTTAGATAAAGTTATTACTGATCCAAATTCAAAACCTTAATGATAAACTTTAAGCCAATCAGGAGCCAAGTGATAAAGTTATTGTTGTGACATAAAGGGTCATTCAATAATTCTTTGATGCATGTGTGCTAATTAATATGATTGGCTGGTTGTTTTGCTATTGTGCTCCATTGTTGCTGTGGTGAGTTATTGATGGACTAATGCTAACCCAGCAGCTGATTGAGCACTAGTCCACCAACAACTTGACACAGCAGCAATGGCACACAATAGCAAAACAACCAGCCAATCATATTAATTAGTGCACATACATCAAAGAATTATTGAATAACCCTTTATTTTACAACAATCACTTCATCACTTGGCTCCTAATTGGCTTAAATTTTATCATTAAGGTTTTGAATTTAGATCAGTAACATTTTTATCTAAACACAATTAACCTATAATTTTTTTAATTCAAATTTTGACAACCACCAAATTGTTGTTAATATTTTCACAAGGGGCTGTGCAAAGCGCTAAAAAACTGTGTTCTGGATCTAGATAAATGTCATAGTAAATATACAATTTTATAGAAATAAGCTGAACATATAGAATAAAATCAACTATAAACAAAGAGAACATGAACAATTGAAATTCAAAATAAAGATAATATAAATAGAAAATGTTTGGTAACATGGGGTTTATTAGGGCGGGGAAGAGTGATATCTAGTAGGCAGAATAGTGCAGGAAGGAAGACACAGAGGAAGTGATGGTCTGGGGGCTCTGGGATTAGGTGGGTGAGACAGGAAGGTGGGGGGTAGTGGTGGCAGGGGTAGGGGTAGGAGGATTTTTCCTGATGGCCGCCATATACCGCTTGTCATATTCCTTGTCTGTCATTGCCTTGATTGGCTGATAGTTGGCTGTGTCACAGGGTGAGAGGCACTTGTCCTTCCGTGATTGGTTGCCCATGTTCACATGGAAGACAATTTGGGCAAACAGGTCAGCCACCATTTGGCAGCCAAAGAGAAAATTGTGGTCAAGGACCCCAAGATAGAGGTTGTTGAAAGCCTGAGGGTGGCGCTCCCAGAGTGTATCTCTAATATTAAAGAACACTACATCAGCCTGATGAATGTCTGCGTGACCAACAGGGTAGACTGAGGCCTGGTGCCCACAATGCTGGATGGCCTCAAGGGCAGTGGAGCTACCCTCTATCTGGTGGCTCAAGAAAACCCAATGCTTTAATTTGAGCCATCCCAGGAGTTGAGTAATCCACCAAGGATGTGGCTGTACTTGTAGCCATTGGTGAAATCTGGGTTTGTTCAATAGTAGACAAAACCCTTGGCTGAAACAGCCAGAAATGTACCAATGAACATCCCCTTCTTGAACTTCTTCCTTCTATTTTTGGCGGCAGCTTTTCCTTGCTCACCAAAATGTCAAAAGCTATGAATAGCTTATAGTAATAGATGAACATGATGTCATCTGTTAGACTGGCAAAGCATTTTACCAGGGTGGATTCAATGGCATAATCATACAGGGAATCCTCAGCGCCATCCCATTGGTTACCAGCAGTGTTGGTAAGAACCTGTATTGAAGCCACCTTTCCATACATCCAGAGCTGCACCATGCGCTCAGCCACCCAAATGCCATGGTGCGCAAGTTGCTTCTGGACCTGGGGCAAGGAAAGCTTGGAGTCTGCTGAAAGAGATCAAGCATTATTGGGTAGGCCTTTCTGATTTGGGACTTGGGTGTCAGGGATCCAGCCTGTGGGGGGTTCCTGGGAACTCATGGGTGGACGGCTTGCGGGCCCAGCAGGGAGGGCCCACCACAATATTGGGGCCAACTTTACAATATAAGATAACCATTTTCCCAGGAGAGCCCAAGGTCTGCTGACAGGTACCATAGAATCTATCAAGCTGGTAATAGTGATGTACATCACTCCAAATATCTGAGTGGAAGTGGATTCATTGGCAGCAACAGATTCTTGCAGGCGGTTGGGTTGCAAGGTGAGAGGCAGAGTCACTGGGACCAAATACACGGGCAGTTAGTTGTACTTGTTGCGGAATAGCAGGGGAGGTATAGTGATTTTGTGGCCTTCCCTGTAAACAGTCTTGGTCTCTCTAGTTCTTGCCTCAGGTTTGTAGATTAGGATTTTCTCTAGGGTGAACTCCAAATATGCAGGGTCAGGGGGGGGGTACTCAGTGAAATGTACTGGGCTGTAGGGAGCTCCTGGTGGACAATAAAGGTCAGGCAGCTGATCTGCGGTTGCTTGGGGTTGATGGGTGTGAGGTGTGAAACCACAGGAGGTATACTGTAGATGAAATAGAACTAATATCAAATATGGAATAACCTAGTTGAACCAAAGGTTCATGTCACTTTATTGCAATAATGGCAATGGGCATCTTCCTGGCGGTCCAGGGTATAAGTATGCCCATCTGTCATGGGTGAACTTTTACAAATTTCTTTGGCCTGGGTGTTACTTTCTACCAGGTTTTCCCAGTCCTTGGTGGCATCCATTGTGGGAGTTAATTCATTGGCTGGTTTAAACCGAAAATACTTGAATTCCCTTGTTGGGTTGTGGGGTTGATCATCTCTGGGCGGCCTGTGTTCTATAGGAAGTTTCTTTGTTTCCCCTTCCGTGGTAGCCCGAGTTATTTCAGGTTCTATGGCTAAGCCCGCCTGCTGATTGGCTGGGTTAACAGGAACCTTTAATGTGGGGAGTGTTGATGTAGGTGATTTTGACTCATCAAGCTTTAAAGGATTTTCTGAATTCAAATTCTGTTCTGGTTCCTGCCCAAAAATCTGCGTGCAGCTGGTCCTGCGGGCTGGCAGCCCACAGGGTGTCAGGATTTTAACCCCATAGTTGAGGTTTTCCAGTAAGCATGGTCAATAGAAGTTTGTCACTTGTGACATTGGGGGCCTTCTTGGCAGTCCTGATCAGATTCCCCTTATTCATTAAGTTATTAAATTCTCATATTATTGTAGCCTGGGTAAATTTCAATTGGCTGGCTATCTGATCCCAGGACAGACCCTGTAGGTTCAATACCACAATTTCCTGGAGAATTTGGGCAGTGACAATTTGTTTCTTGGGGCGCTGGGCCACAGGAGCTGAATCCTTATTGGCTGTAGGGGGGCAGGTTGGCTGGTGGCAGGAAGTTGTTCTAAACCAAGGTTGCCATCCTGGTTGGTTGGTTGTCAGACAGCTTGTGCTGGATGAGTACAGAAGCGGGGGCAGAGCTAGACACTAAGTGACTACTGAACAAGTCAAAGCCATATGGTTCAGGGGTCAGGTACAGGTCAGCTTCCTTGTTACCTGCCTCAAAAGCTTGGGTGTAAACAGGTGCCTCCATGTTCTGAGTCTTGCCTCTGTTGTAGCTGGCTTGGCTGCTGCTGGCCTGGCTGCTGGTGCCGTCAAAGATATTGCTAGTAAAAACCATTGTAAAAAACCTAGGATAAAATCACTAAAAGTATAAGTTTAAAATTTTATGATTTATTTTTATTGTAATCTCAAGTCCATGTTTGGAAGGTTCTTAAAACCATTATACACAAATCAGGAGCCATGAAAATGAATAAAATGCCTCTGCCCCTAAATTGGATAGCTGTTGATTGGCTGTTAAACTGTTATTTTTCTATTTTAGGCTGATCATACTACACATCTTGTATGACTTTATTTTGTTTTGTGCTTGTGGAATCTTGCTTCTAGATTGCTCAATTTTTTTCATTTTAGTCCTTCTGTTGGTGCCCCATATGAATCCTGATTGGATTATAATATACTCCAGAACAGCATCCATTCATCTCACTTGTTGTGTCAGTTTGTTTTGTTTGTGGTTTAAACAACACTGCTTGATGTTTGCTATAATTTTGTATAATGGGTTAGTGAAATTTTGTTTTTGGTTTGACAGTTCATTAATTAACCAAAAATACTTAAATTATTTGAATCCTGAATCTTGTGCAATTTGGATTTTTTTCAAATCTGAAATCATTTGTTTAAATCTGAGGTATTTTTGGTTGTTGCCATAGCTTTTAAAACTACTATATTGTTTTGTGGTATTGTAAACCAATATATATTACATTTATTATTCCTCATAAAAATTTATTTCTATTCACATTTTTGTCTGTGTGTCTCCCAGTACTTTGGCGCCTCTCTAGCCATGCCCAGTAGAAATTAACTAATCAGGGTCACAAGGTAATCCAATAGCCTTCCTTACAACTAACCAAGACTTAGTACAAATCCAATCCTAAGGTTAGGATTCCCTGTTATGTGTCTGTGCTGCGCCTCAGAACACAACAAAAATGGTACTCACTACAGGGGCTGTAAGCCCCTTGGTTATCCCTTTTTCAACTACATTTTCATGTCTTTTTCCTCCTCCTATACAAGAGCTGACTTCACCTGAAATCAACAGTCCTCCTATAAAAAAAGACATTGCAGACTCATCTATTGTTCCTACTGTGCTGAACCTCAAGAATGATCCCTGCCTAGTGGCCTATTCTTTGGGTACCCCTGACTTATAACAAGTCATGGTGGTAGCCCTTGGGATAGCCTGTGTAGGGGCCATCTCTTGCCTCCAATTACAGTTCAGTTGAGCAGAATACTATGAATTGATTGTGGCTCTTCAATTTCCACAGCACCTCTTTGCTGCAGCTGGCTCTGCTGAACACCTATTGTCTTCCTTCATACAACCTGCCTTAGCCCACCATCAAATGGTGCTAGGACTCCATGTTCAGGAGATTTTGTCCCTACAAGAAGCCATCACCAACCACTGGGATCAGTTTGCTGCATACCAACAATGTATACACTCTCTTTTTTCCTTGGTGTCTAACAATCAGCGCGACTCTATTACTTCCCAAACTCTCTTGGTTAATCCATTGAAAGAATGCGCCAGTCTATCCCCAAATATTTCAGCAAACGTCTACATGAGTTTCACTAGTTAGAAAAGCCCTGGAGAACCCAAGTAGATTCCACCTTAAACGCCTACCTCACCAATTTCAAACGTCTTGTGCAGCAACTCAATACGTTTAGTACCTATTCCTTTGATCAACTGTAACAAGTAGCAGATCACATCACTAGGGGTCTATGTGACCTCTATGAAGAGTTTGATCAGGAAAGGACTGCCACAACTGACAATATAGCCAAAATCCAAGCTCAAGTGAATGAGTTGTCTATGCACAAGCCTGATGTTCCTCCTTCTCCACCATATGATGATTTGATAGGCAGAGGGCAGAGCTATGGGAAGCCATTTGTGAACTACGTGCATTCACTTGCAGTCAAGGACGTCCATCAGACCATAAGGTGCTTATGTTAACTGCTCAAGTTGCTGAGCTGCAGAAGGAGTTTGCTGCTCTGTGTGAGATTGTGGCAACTGCTGCTAGCCCAGTTGAGGTTATCAAAGGAGATAGCTAATGCCCTGGACTTCCAGGGAATCCCTGCATCCAATGTGCTAGATATTTGATTGCTCTAGCCAATGAGGTTAATCACCTGAAGTGGGATCACTCTAGTCTTGACAGGGATGTTCAGGAAATTAGTGAGTTAATTGATTCCATAAACACCATGCTTGCTCCCTGCCTCTCAGTGGGACCTTCCATAACCTCCTGGTTGGCTGAGCTTTCCACTGTGGTAACCACTCAGGGTCAACACTTAGATGTTACCAAACAAAAGACTGACCTGGAAAATAATGTGGGTGCTTGCACCTCTGAGAATTTAACTACACTTGAAGAGAGTGTTTGCCAGATGTGGGAACAACATCCCCCTTTGAAATCTGAAGCTGATTTCTCCTTGCGTATAAATGGGCTCAATAGCAACAATGGTGGCACTACCCCCAAAGCACACTTAAAACCTACCCTTAAGCAAGTTTTTGACCCTAAAAAGTCCACCATTGCAGCCTTCTTGACCATCTACAAAACAACTATGAGACAGGCCTCTGATGAGGTCAAGAAAAAACACATTCTAACCTTCTTGCACCCAACCTGCCAAGAGGTGGTGGTGCCAGAGTTTCCCACAATTGAGACTTGGGAAGAGATGAAACAGCTGTTGATTAACAATTTTGGTGGCAACCTTAGTTTGGAAGTGAAAAAGGATGCTTTTATGTACATTTCCTTTAAGCCCAAAGAGATGCTGGCTGAATTTGTGGATAGATTCTACAAGGAAGGACAGCAGTTGATAACAAGTAGAAAGTTGACAGCCCAGAGTGTACATGGACTGTGCTCAAGCTCTCAAAGTTAATCAACTTCTGTACCTCCATTTCAAAGCTCACAAGGCCATGCTCTCCTCAATGAAGAACATAAAAACATTGCTCCAGGATATGCACTTGACCCGCTCTAGAGCTGTTTTATGTGAGAATCAAGCTGGATCTAACTCTGGCTCTTCTTCCTGCGGCCCACAAATCCTTACTATGAACTCTCAGAATCATTTTAGACAAAGTTGCCATAACTGCAAGAAGATAGGTCACCACTCTTGAGTCTGTACCAATCCTTAAGTTGAAGGTGCCAATCCCAAGGAGAAGGCAGGAAAAGAACAGTCAACCTAGAGGTAGAGACACTCTTGGTTGACAATTCTTCCCAGTCTCTTCCAATCCCCCTGTCTATAGCAGACTTGGAGCCCGTCAACACTGAAGCGCCTCCCATTCTGCTATTGTTCCACAATATCTCTGATGACTCTGATATAGACAACTCAGATATTGATGATCTCAATGCCTATAGATCTTTTTCCTGGCTGTCCCCAAAACCATTGCAGTCCCTTATAAACTACGCTCTGGAAAAGCTACAATTACTGCCAAGCCTCTACCTAAAGCCAAAAAGATTGTCTCTTGCCCTTGCCTCACTCAAGCAAAGAGGTCTCCTGTACTAGTAGAATTCTCTGAAGAAGCAGCAGAAGTAGCTGACACTGTTTTCAAGAATTTTTTAGTCTCACTTCCTCTTCAGACTGTCTACAAGGAGTTTCCAGGCTTGAGATGCATTATTGAGAAATAGGACAAGGAGCTAGCTAAAGCCCAAGATATCCTGGCCGTCCTCCTGCCCTTTGGTTATACTACTACTCATGTATAGATATCAATCCAAAAGATGAATATTAAGGCTGTCTTGGATACAGGATCTCCAGTTAATGTTGTCTCCTTGAAGCTTGTCAAGAAGCTCAAACTTGCCCCTGACCTTAATTATCACCAGTCTTATGGCACAGCTGGGTTGTCCATGACTTGTGCTATAGGGACATACTCTGCTCTCCCTATGCAGTTTGGCAAGCTACTCTTAGCAGCGCCTGTCATGGTCCTGGAGAATGAGAGCTACAATCTTCTAGTTGGTACCCAATTCCTTAGGGAATACAATGGGATCATTGATTTAAAAGATTTATACCTCTCCATTTTAGGGTATTAAGTCCCTCTAATCTTTGAGGAGCCTGTCAAAGTTCCTGGGAAATGCCTCAAGACGTGTGCCTTGGAGTACCCCACTGGTGTCTTCATGCTAAAGTACCAAACCCACTTGTCTAATATGAAGTGTCCTCCTATGGCCTGTCCTTTGTCTGAAGGGATTCCTCTCCTTGCCACCTCTTCTGTGACTATACCCCCTGGCTCTCAAGCCCTCCTGGACTTTCTGATATCATAAAATTTGCCTGAGTGCACATTAATAGAGCTATACTCTCCTCCCTCACTAGGCTGCAATAAACCCTACCTCTGCCCAGGAATCTTGGATGTCTCTCACAAAGATCCTGTTAAGTTATTGGTAGCCAACTTAACAGCTCTCCTCATAAATGTGTCTAGAGGCCAGGTTGTTGGCTATGGCAAGTTGCTGAATAATCCTGATGTGCTATCCCTAAATCCCTTTGGTACCTCTCCAGGACTTCAACTTACCTGAAGACAAGCCACAGGTCTTATCTCTGTTCACTGCTCAGGACTTTATGCAACTATCCCCTGTCTAACAGAAAGAGGTGCTTGACTTTCTAGACCAGTTTTCAGACATCTTTGCTAAGGATATTACTGAATATTGTCTAGCTAAAGTAGTCATTCATCAAATTGATACTGGTGACACTCCCCCCTTCCGGCTAAACCTTATTGCTACAGTCACGTGAAAGAAGCTCAAGTGTCTAAAGAGCTCAAGCAACTATTAGATGCTGGGCTATTAGCTCCTTCCCAAAGTCCATGGGCCTCACCCTGCTCATACTGAAGAAGAAGAATGGAGGTCATTGTATTGTGATGGATTACCAACACTTGAACTCCTTAACCAAGAAGGATTATTCTCACTTGCCGCGTATTAGCAATGCACTCCACTGCCTTAGAGGCTCCAAGTTCTTCTCAGCTATGGATTTAGCCTCTGGTTACTGGCAAGTTGACCTCTCTCTGGAAGATAGACAAAAATCTGTACTGATCACATCTGAAAGGCTGTTTGAGCCTACTGGTATTCCTCAAGGGCTCTGCAATGCCTCAGCTACTTTCCAACAAGCTATGGACTCCATCCTCCGTAATTTAAAGCTCTCATGTGTCCTAGTGTACTTAGACAACATAACAGACTTCAGCGCTACCTTTACAGATCACCTGACTCATCTCAAGAAAGTGTTCATAAAGATTTGAGAGGCTGGCCTTAAGTTGAAACCATCTAAGTGTGCTTTTTTCAAGGAACGCCTTGAATTCTTGGGCCATGAGGTAACCCAGACTGGGATTCACCCAATAACCAAGAAAGTTGAGGCCATTGAAAAAATGCTTCTGCCCACCAACCTGCGAGAAGTTCAAGTCTTTCTGGGCATGATGGGATACTACAGACAATTCATCCCCAATTTTGCTGACACTAGCAAACCCTTGGTCCAGCTATTGTGTAATGTCCCTTTCAGATGGACCACCAGCCAGCAACAGGTCTTTGAGACTCTAAGAAAAACTTTAAGGAGGCTCTCATCCTAGTATATCCTGACAACAATAAAGAATTCATCCTATATACTGATGCTAGTGACCTGGTTATTGGGGCTATCTTGGCTCAACTTGATGATGAGGGTGTGGATCACCCAGTAGCTTATACTTCTTGTGTCCTGAACAAGAATGAGAAGAATTACAGTGTCACAGAGAAAGAATGCCTGGCTATGTTGCATGCGGTCAAAAAATTCTACCATTACATTTATGGCATCCATTTTACTGTGGTCACTGATCATGCCTCGCTCAAGTGGCTGCAGCAGCTCAAAGAACCAGAAGGACAGCTAGCTAGATGGGCCCTTTGCTTGTAAGGCTACAACTTCACAGTGCTCCATTGTCCCAGGATCCAACACCAAAATGCTGATGGGCAGGACAGAATGCCTGTCCTTGCTCTACACCCTGTTGAGGCTGATCAGTTATATGAGCTCATTGGGTATCCCTCTTCTTGGGAAAATAAGACTGAAGAGATTCAAACTTCACTGTCCAAGCTATCTGAGAATACTCTCATTTGTGACAATCAACTCTTCAAAAAGGTACATGATCAGTACCTGCCCTATGTACACCCTAGCCTCTGCCTCTTGTTGGTACTCCAAGCTCATAAGGAGACTGGGCATGGAGGCATTGCCAAGACCTATGACTGGCTCCAGAGGAATTACTTATGGGAGAACCTCTGCCTACTGATCCCAGATGTCATTGCCAGTTGTCATGGCTGTCAACTCCAGCAACCTTGATCTGCCTCTCACAAGTTCAAATTAGTCCCCCCTCAACACGCCTTTCATACTGTCAGCATTGATGCTGTAGGGTATCTCTTTGCTTCTGCTCTGGTTGCTGTTTTTCCTAATTGATGTTGATCATTTTAGCAAGCGGCTAGAAGCTCATCCTACTAAGGACATCACTGCTAAGACAACTGCCACCTTACTGTTGCAAGACATTTTATACTGCCATGGCTGTCTTCAAGTGTTGCTATCTGACAATGGGACTAACTTCAACACCAAGTTGATAACCTCTGTTGTTGAAGCCTTGGGGTCTCACCAGTCTTTCTCTGAGCCCTATAATCCTTCCACTAATGGGGCAGTTGAGCGCACAAACTCAACTCTGGTTTCTATCATGAGGAAGCTCACTTATTCTGACGCCGCCAACTGGAATCTATACTTATCCACTGCTCTCTTTGCCTATTGTATCAGAAAACACTGTGTCACTGGATATTCCCTCTTTTCAATGCTTTATGGACGCAAGACCACTACTCTGTTGCTCCTGGGGCCCCCTTCTCTCCTCTGATAAGGCCATGAATCCTGATGACCATATCAGAGATCTATTCAACCATATCATTGATATTCAGGTCACTGTGTATACTTCTGCATATAAGACCAAGATTCTTGAGGGCAACAGCGCCCAAGTTGACAATAATAATGTTGACAGTGGCCATGTTGACACTTTTTCAACATGGTCACTGTTGACTCAAAACTCTAAATCTCCTATGTTTTTTGCTAGTTGCGCTAGCTTAATTATTTTTTTAAAGCGTTCAGGGGTGTGAACCCAGAAAACACGGCAAAATTGTGGCCATCTTGACACAATTTAATATTAAGCTTAATAAAAAACTTGATTTAGCCAGATTTTTCCTTTACTTTTACTAATAAAAATTAGTTTATTTTTTATTTGTTTTCACAACGTAAAAGTGTCAATGTTGACACTTTTTAAGCATAACTTATTTTTAATAAAAAACTGAAACATCTACAACAAAGAAATTAAGTGTGCATTTAAAAATATTTTTTATTGAATTATTATATTGAAAAATACAGTGCACATATATTTGATTGTTGAAATGTTCATCTTATAAATATATATGTGGCACTTATTCTGGCTTTAATATATTAAGTGGATTGGTGGCTAATAACAATCCAATAATTTAAGCGTGAGTTACTATGTAAGTTACTATAGAGTTTATTATTAAAAATAATGTCAACACTCAGAAATGTTGTTTATTTGCTTGTGATCATCTGCCAGGGTGGAGTTAAGCAAATTAGAGTGTCGCAATTAAGCTTAAATTAATATGCCACCTGATATAAAGAATGTCGTAAGTGACATTGTTGACACTTTATCCTTTTCAATACTGAAGACAACTTTCTTAACAACTTCACATATATACAATGGTAAAATATCATTATAACACTACCCAAATATTATTTTTAATAAATAAATAAATAAATAAATAAAGAGCTTTGATACTTTCTTAACTTATTTTCATATTTTTTTAATTTTTATATGTGAACAAAAATCCACAGAAAACAGTTAATTTTTGCTAGCCCGCGTAAATTTAATTAAGCGTACTATGTTTTTTCATAGTAAATTTTCAAAAAAATGTTGACAGTGACAATGTTGTCAGTTATAATGTCTATAATTTTTGTAATTGACAGTGAGAATTCAGCTTTTTTTACTAATCATCACTCATAATGTTGTTGCTTTTCAGTTCTCACATATAAAACTTTATGTTTTACATAATAAAAACTTCTCATTTTTTTAATATGATGTATTTTTAACTTTTCTCTTTCATATTTTCTAATTTTTAAAATAAAATCTATATCTAAATATAATACTTTTGCATATTTCTCTTAACTTTTAACTTGTTATTTATAACTTTAATAAAATAAAAACTATACAAGTATTTTTTAACTTTTAAATGTCAATAAAAACCATCTAAGATTTAATTTTTATATATTATGCTTTCTAAGTTGTTTTGTTTGTTTTTTACATACATTGCTTTATTTAAACCCTCTTAATTATTATTATTTTAGGACAAAAACACCTCTAAGCAGCCCAAAGGAACCAAGTGTCCTTCAAAGCCAACCAAACCCACCAAGAAGAAGCCTGTCTCATCAAAGAAGGCCACTCCAAAACCATCCCCAAAGCCCTCACCAAAGCCCTCTCCTGAGAAGAGCTCTGCTCACTCCAATGGGGGAGAGAAATCTGATGATTTGGTTACTGACCATAGTTTCTACAACTTGGCTTCTGACAAGGAGCCAACCAATAAGTGGCAGCAAGGCAAAAAGACCCCACCCAAGGATAAGTCTCCTGCACATGAGGAGCACCACAATAAGCCCCCTTCTGCTTCCTCCCCCACCACCAAACTCCCCCCTTCAAGCTCATCTGGGGATGATTCAAAGCCCTGCCCCAATTACTTCCCTGGCTTCCACCATGCTCCTACTGGCCCCTGGGACCCTCTGTTAGCCCACAACATCTGCAATGTTGATGGCAAATTTAAGGTTCCCTCTTCCTTGCCTAAGTATTTTCCTATCATGAGTGTAAAGGGTGGGCCAGCCATGGTACCCAATGGTTATATTTTCTCTTATAACAACACTAACTGGGGCTTCAAGAGCCACCATTACACCTGCAAAGATCACTCCTGCCCAGTGCGGCTCAACACTGAGCTCTGGGACTTGGTCCAAACCATCAAAGGTGAACACACTTGTGTGATGCCAAATACCACCATAGCCCGCCTCCTCAAGTGGTATCTTGTCCAGATCATGCCCACTTCAAAAGACCTTTTCCTAACCCAGCTGGCTGTGCTTGCTTACAAGTAACTCTCCCCAACCAACTTGAAGAGGGTGTCAATCCACAATCAGTTGGTCAAGTTTATGAGTTATAGGCGTCAAGCCTCCAATCCCCTGGCCAAGAGCGCCACTACAATTGAAGACCTGGTCTTCACAAGTGCCCTAAAAAAACTGAGGATGGTGAGATGTTCCTGCTCCATGACAATGGGCAGGAAGTAGAAGATAGGATTATAGCCTACACCACAACCCAAAACCTGGAGCAGCTCAATACTGCTATCACCTGTCTGTGTGACAGCACATTTACAACCTGCCCAACCATCTTTAAGCATATTTGGGTCCTGCATGGGCAGTTCAATGACCAGGTTATCCCTCTTGTGTTCTTTCTCCTTCCTGGTGCCAAGACTGAAGTCTACACCAGAGCATTCAAGATTTTCTGGGATGCTTTGAGCTCCCTTCCCACCAATCAGCTCCCCCCTCCCACTCACGCCACAAGGGTAAATCCCTCCTCCACTGAGAAGGATGAGTTGACCTTAGCCGCAGAGCAGCTAGCTCATGCGCGCTCACTTGGGCCAAAGGTTATCATAATGGACTTTGAGCAAGCTCAGTTCAGAGCCTTTGAGACCACCTTCAATGGAGAAGCTCAGGGCTGCTTCTTCCATTTTAGGCAGGTCCTCATCAAGAATCTCAAGAGCAAGAAGGAGCTTTTCAAGAAGTATCTTAATGATGGTAAGGGGAAGTGCCGCTTTGCCTTGACTCAGTTTGATGCCTTGGCTTTTGTGCGCCTGGAGCATACTAGGCTTGGCTTTGAGGCCCTCCTGTAGGATGCTTACGTGAAGAAGTACTCCACCATTTTCAAGGGATACCTTGATTACTTTGAGCGCCAATGGGTGGGCAAGAAGGTGACTTCCCGGAAAAGAAAGAGCGGGGCCACTGCCCCTTGAAATTGCCAGGGCGCCTGCCTCAAGGGGGAGATGAAGACCACCTCCAGCCTGGAAGTGTGGCACAAGCACCTGAAGGTGAAGTTTGGGGCCAACCCCAAATACAACAAGTTCTTCTCTAAGCTGCAGGAGGAGCAAGCAAGAACTGTCTCCAAGTTTTGCAACCTGGCCAACCAGGTGGCCCCCAAGAAGCAAAAGTCCAAGGAGCAGGAATACAAGGAGGACTTTCAGAAGGTGGTGAAGAAAAAGTATAAGGTGGCAGAGATTAAGAAGTACCTTGAGGACGTTGTCACTGCTCTTGCTGGTGGCTTTAATTAGCATAATAAACCTTGCTTTGCTTTGCCTGTATATTTTTTACTTTTGAAACTTTAATTTTTTAATTTATTTATATTTTACTAATTTTTTTAGGTATAAATGGTAAGTTTGAGATACAGTTTCAATGTGGTTTAGTAAGAAACATCTTATATTTTGTTAATTTATCTTTAAGCTATGAGATATTTTAAGTTATGCTTATATGAAGTATAATAAAGTTAAATTAGAATTTTCTTATATTTTGTAGTTATTATGATATATAAAAATATCTTTATTTTTGGTTCATTGGAATTTTAATTTTTATGGGAATAAAAAATAATTTTATAATAAAGAGTGTAATTTACATAGTAAACTTAAAACTATTTGCTTATATCTCCTATTTCTTATGCCTTATAGTATTTTTTATTGCATTTTTGAACTCTCTGGCTTCATTTTATTATATAAAGTATTTTAAAATAATTTTTATTTTAAAAATGTTCAGGGTAAAGTGTTTTGGTAATTAAAAAAGTGTCAACATCCAGGAAACAACATTAAATAAAACCGGGTAGTCACTTTACTATAGTGTTGACATTAAAAGTGTCAAAATGATCACTGTTGACATTATTATTGTTGACATGGGCGCTGTTGCCTTCTTGAGCTCTCTCCTGACAATGCTAGACACTCTTGCTTGCCTGAGATCAACATTGGGGGTCACATTCTCTACTATCAGCATAGAGTAGGAGGACACACTCACAAACTAGATTTGTTGTGGGTTGGGCCCTTTGAAGTGACCTTCAAGCAAGGATCAGAGTATACTGTAAAACTCCTCTACAGTGTTCAACTGTTTGCCTGCGTACATGCCAAGTTCCTCTGCAAGTACCACCCCCTAAGGCCAATCTAGAGGGGGGCACTGTCATTAATGCTGCTATTTAAACTGTTTTGATTTCACCTTTGTGTGGTTATTTCAAAGATGAATTTCTCTTTTTTTCTTTCACCCTTTGAAATGGGTCTGTTTCCAAACTGGGAGATTCAATTGTTCAGTTTCCTGATTCTGCGCAACTCACTTGCCCCACTTGTGCTTGTGGCAAGTGATCCTACTGTCCTGGTATTGTTTTGTGGTATTGTAAACCACTATATATTCCATTTCTTATTCACCAATAAAAATTAAGTTCTATTCACATTTTTGTCTGTGTCTCCCAGTACTTTGGTGCCTCTCTAGCCACATCTAGTAGAAATTCTTCAATCAGGGCCACAATGTAATCCAATAGCCTTTCCTGCAACTAACCAAGACTTAGTAAAAATCCAATCCTAAGGTTAGGATTCCCTGTTGTGTGTCTGTGCCACGCCTCAGATCACAACAAGCCCAAACTACTAAAACCTGTGAATATTGATACAATTAAGCAGTGGTTATCCAAAGATTTCCACCTGGACTCACTTGCTATCCAATCAATGCTGACCACCAAGTTCAGGCTTTCTGTCTCCAAAACCCTTGTCTACAAAACCATGGTTAATTTGGGCTTCTCCTGGAAAGTATTGGGTATTTCTTTGTACAACAGAAATAGCAAGAAGACCATCAAGGATTGCCACATTTATGCTGAGACCTATCTGACTCTAAAGCAGACTGGCAATGTACAGTTCTTCTATATAGATGGGTTGTTTTTTCCCTCCTCACTCAGGTCTAGGCATGAGTGGGTCAAGAAGGGGTCTAAAGATGATGTAGTACAATGTGAAGTTGTGGTTGTTCTATACCTATTCAATGGTAGTGCCTCTTGGTCCCTGCGAGTTGGATCAGTATCAGATGATCAAGGATTCCCATAACAGCAGGACATTCCTTGATTTTATCCAAACCGTCAAGGAGTACCTTTGGATTTATTACTGAGGCACAACCAACATTGCTGTGTTGGATAATGTTGGGCTCACAAGGTGGATTTGGTTGTGTCTGAGTTCCCCCATCAACAAAAACAGTCACACCTCTAGCCACTGGCTTACTGATTGTCTAATGAGATTCCTCTTCCTCTCACCCTATTCTCCATTCCTGAATCCAATCAAGGAGGTGTTTGGAGGGATAAAGAATAAGGTGAAAAAAGGCCTCCCACAGGACATCAAAGATCTCTTCAATATTATTGAGGTCATCCAATTTGCAATGCCATCTGGTGTGGTTGCAGCTTTTTACAAGCACTCCAAATTCTTCCATCAAAAAGCTCTTTCTTCCAAGCCAATCAGATAAATGAGCGTTTCAGGCTTTATTTTTTTGTTTTTATTTTTTTTATTAGGACTTGAAAAATATTATTTATATATAATGAATTGATGTTAAATTGTATTATATACATTAAATACTTTAGACATTAGTTGAATAAAATTAATTATGCTAGATGTAGAGACACATATTTTTGTTATAATGTACCAAATTTTGTTTTGACTGTAGATCTAACAAATAAGTAAGTTAAATATAGTAGTTTTAAAAGCTATGGCAACAACCAAAAATACCTCAGATTTAAACAAAATGGTTTCATATTTGAACAAAACCCAAGTTGCGCAATATTCAGGATTCAAATAATTTAAATATTTTTGGTTAATAAATGAACTGTCAAACAAAAAACAAAATTTACTAGCCTTTATACAAAATTATAGCAAACATCAAGCAGTGTTGTTTAAACCACAAACAAAACAAACTGACACAACAAGTGAGATGAATGGATGCTGTTCTGGAGTATATTATAATCTAATCAGGATTCATATGGGACATCAACAGAAGGAATAAAATGAAACAAAATTTGAGCAATCTAGAAGCAAGATTCCACAAGCACAAAACAAAATAAAGTCATACAAGATGTGTAGTATGAGCAGCTTAAAATAGAAAAATAACAGTTTAACAGCCAATCAACAGCTATCCAATTTAGGGGCAGAGGCATTTTATTCATTTTCATGGCTCCTGATTTGTGTATAATGGTTTTAAAAACCTTCCAAACATGGACTTGAGATTACAATAAAAATAAATCATAAAATTTTAAACTTATACTTTTAGTGATTTTATCCTAGGTTTTTTACAATGGTTTTTACTAGCAATATCTTTGACGGCACCAGCAGCCAGGCCAGCAGCAGCCAAGCCAGCTTCAACAGAGGCAAGACTCAGAGCGTGGAGGCACCCGTTTACACCCAAGCTGTTGAGGCAGGTAACAAGGAAGCTGACCTGTACCTGACCCCTGACCCATATGGCTTTGACTTGTTCAGTAGTCACTTAGTGTCTAGCTCTGCCCCTGCTCCTGTACCCACCCCCACACAAGCTGCCTGCCAACCAACCAATCAGGATGGCTACCTTGATTTGGAACAACTTTCTGCCACCACCCAACCTGCCCCCCTAAAGCCAATCAGACTTCACCTCTCCCGGCTCAGCGCCCCAAACGCAGAATTATTACTGCTCAGATTCTTCAGGAAATTATGGCGCTGAACTTGCAGGGTCTGTCCTGGGAACAGATTGCTATCCAATTTCAATTCCCCTGGGCTACTTTCATGCGGGAATTCAATAACCTGATGAACAGGGGGAATAAGATTGGGATGGCCAAGAAGCCCAAGAAGGCCCCCAAGTCCCAAATCAATAAGGCATACCAAATTATGCTTGACCTCCTGCAGCGGGACCCCAAGCTTCCCTTGACCCAGGTCTGGAAGCAACTTGCGCACCATGGCATTTGGGTGTCTGAGCGCATGGTGCAGCTCTGGATGTATGGGAAGGTGGCTTCAATATGGGTTCTTACCAATTTTGCCAGCAACCAATGAGATGGCGCTGAGGATTTCCTGTATGAAACCGCCATCAAATCAACCCTGACCTAATGCCTGACTAGTCTAACTGATGATGTCATGTTCATCTCCTATTACAAGCTATCAATAGCTTTTGATGATTTCAGCAAGCAAGGAAGAGCTGCCACTCAAAAAGGAAGGAAGAAGGTCAAGAAGGGGACTTTCATTGGTGCATTTCAGGCTGTTTCAGCCAAGGGTTTTGTCTACTATCAGAAAACCCCAGATTTCATCAATGGCTACTTGTACAGCCACATTCTCAGTGGATTACTCAACTCCTGGGATAGCTCAAATTCCAAGTACCAGGGTTTCTTGAACATCAGATGGAGGGTAGCTCCACTGCCCTCAAGGCCATCCAGGAACACGGGCACCAGGCCTCTGTGTACCCAGCTGGTCATACTGACATCCATCTGGCTGATGTTGTGTTCTTTAATATTAGAGATACACTCCAGGAGCGCCGCCCTCAGGCTTTCAACAACCTCTATCTTGGGGTCCTTGACCACAATTTTCTCTTTGGCTGCCAGATAGTGGCTGACTTGTTTGCGCAAATGGTTTTCTATGTGAACATGGGTAACCAATCACAGAAAGACAAGCGCCTCCCACCACGTGCCACTGCCACCTACCAGCCCATCCAGCCAATGACAGACAAGGAATACACCAAGTTGTATATGGCGGCCATCAGGCAAAATCCTCCTGCCTCCACCCCCGCCACCAACCCCCTCATCCACAAGCCCAAACCACCCAATCCCAGACCCCCCAGGCCAGCACTGCCTCTATGTCTTCCTTCACGTGCTATTCTGCCTCCTTGGCATCACTCTTCCCTGCCCCAATAAACCCCCTGTCACCAAATATTTTCTATTTATATTATCTTTATTTTGAATTTCAATTGTTCATGTTCTCTTTGTTAATAGTTGGTTTTATTCTTTATGTTCAGCTTATTTCTATAAAATCATATATTTACTATATTGTGTATCTAGATCCTGAACACAGTTATTTTTAGCACCCTTACACTGCCCTTGTAAAAATATTAACAACAATTTGGTGATCAGCTAAATTTGAATTAGAAAATTATAGGTTAATTTATTTTAGTTAAAGTTGTTACTGATCCAAATTCAAAACCTTAATGATAAACTTTAAGCCAATCAGGAACCAAGTGATAAAGTGATTATTGTGACATAAAGGATCATTCAATAATTCTTTGATGCATGTGCGCTAATTAATATGATTGGCTGGATGTTTTGCCATTGTACGCCATTGCCGCTGTGGCAAGTTGTTGATGGACTAGTTCCCAATCAGCTGCTGGGTTAGCACTAATCCAGCAATAACTTGCCACAGCAGCAATGACGCACAATACAAAAAAACCAGCCAATCATATTAATTAGCGCACATGCATCAAAGAATTATTGAATGACCCTTTATGTCACAACAATCACTTTATCACTTGGCTCCTGATTGGCTTAAATTTTATCATTAAGGTTTTGAATTTAGATCAGTAACAACTTTATCTAAAATCAATTAACCTATAGTTTTCTAATTCAAATTTAGTTGATCACCAAATTGTTGTTAATATTTTCACAAGGGGCTGTGCAAAGCGCCAAAAATAATATGGCAATTAAGGAAAAAATGCCAACACAAAGCAAACAACACATATTGAGATGAGCGCAAAACATATACATAATGGGGAAAAATGGGATATTGGAGTTATTTGAAAACAAACAGGGATAAACAAAGAGGCAATAGTATCAGAATAATACAGATTTTATTGGGGTGAAAGCTATAAAAACATATGTAAAGGTTAGTAAAAAATCAATGAGAGAATTGGAGAAGCTGCTAAAAGACCTCAACTCAGCAATTGCTGAAATTAAAGAGATTGGCCACAAGGTCAAAGCAAGAGTTAAGTCTGCCGTCCTTGAAGGGGACAAAATAGACAAGGTGTCTGCAAAGGCCCTTATGATCAAAATACCAGACACCCTGGAGAAGACAATTGAGAGCTTACTAAATATTTAAAAAACTGTGGTCAAGGGCCTCCAGTTCAAGTTGTTTGCCCTCTCTGCGCTGTCTGTCTGGACAGATGATCCTGAAATGTATGCCCATCTCAAGCCAGCCAAGCGCACCAGGAAAGAGGACACAGAATTGCCTGCTAAACTTCTTACGCCAAGAATGGCCAAGCTGGCCAAGGCTGCAGGCCCAGAATAAACACAAGAAGGTAACCTAAAAAATAAAATTAATAAAAATTTGTAAATACTTAGAATTTTTTTTGAAAACATAGACAGTGGAATCTGCTGTATCCTGGTTTTGTTTGTCCCTGCCACGTTTTGCCAACTACGCCAATTGTGTGGCTAGGAAGCTGTTTCTGTCCCTCTGTCTTGCAGGAGCTGGAGAACTGCATCCACAGGTCCTTTCCTATGTTGCGGGAGGCATTGGCCGGGCTGACACATGACAAGGGGGCATCCAAGTGGGTATTTACTGCCTACAAGGATGCCCAACTGGTCCGCCTGGACCTGGTATCTCTCAGTGGAGTTTACTGTGTAAACTCCATTGAGCTTGTTTGGGACGTCTTGGTGACACTCCCATTCAAGAATGTACCAGAGATGGGCTAGGCTCATGCGGCTGCTTGCTTCTGCTTCCTGGTGGAGCACACCATATCTTACCTGTTGAAGAACTTTGGGTCTGCAGTGGGCAAATTGGCTATTACAGACGCAAAAGCCATCAAGAAGACAAAAATTCTCCTGGCAGACTTTGGGCTGGCCAGGAGTGCCAACAAGACAGGGTTCCCTCAAGCAATGGAGCTGACCTTTGCTAAAACCAAACACAAGAAAAAATAAGTGCAGTATACAATAAGCTGAGTGAGTTTACTGAAGCCTTTGCTGGACAAAGGCTTCATCTGGTGGTTTACCTGGGGTTCCTGTTTTACTTTTGGATGAGCGCTGATGTGGAGGATCTTGACAGGATCCTCCTAGAAATTGACAGGGCCAGGCTCTCCCTGGATGGGAAGAAGATCCCCCTGGGTACAACTTGGTGGACCTCGTGATACAAGACGCCCTGGTCCTGGCAGGGATTTACGGGTTTACAGACCTGCCAGAGAAGCTGCTCCTACATTCCCACCTGACCCTTCTCCCACTTACTAGCTGCCAAGAATATTTTAACCAGGGTGTATCCACTGTCCACAGTGTGGCAGTGGAGGTTGTGCGCCACCTCCATCACAGGGTGGGTACATACTGAAGGACTCACTATAGGCGCACACAATAAAAATATGATTCCAATAAATTTTATTACAATTTATATTTTTTTTATTATAATAAATTTTTATAATTTTTATTTTTCAAACCAGTTTTACAAAATATATTGTGGAAACAGTTTTCATAAAAGCATAAAATTATATGTTAATAAAAGAAATTATAACTTGTACATTTTATATTTAATTTTTTTAAAACTATTTTTATATTTATTTGACAAAAGCAATATAAATATATTTGCGTAATCCAGTATTGAGTGTTTGGAAAAGCCTCAGATGGCATAATAAAAAATAATTTTAATTAAATAAATTACTAACCTCCATTGATGGTCCTGCTGAATATGATTGCGGGCTTGGAAACATCTAAATATAAAATGATAATTAATAAATCTTGAATATTAAATTAGAGAATATAAAAAAGTTGGACACACTAAGCCTTTAATTGATTGGCTGTTTGGCTAGGCACACAGGGATGAACAAATCAGTGTGGCCATAGAATTTGGCCACAGTCTCAGCTGGTAGGGTGTGGATCCCAGCCTGCAGAAAATCAAACAGGTCCTCAGTCCCAGTTGAGGTTCCTTGCTTGAGGACTTGCTTGAGCCACCCAAAGACTTCCTCAAAGGGGTTTAGGAAGGGCAAATGAGCAGGGAGGAAGAGAAGGCGCAAATTTGCTGTGGCCAATTGCTGGGGGCCCACTGCAATGCTGGTGTCAATCATCAGGAATTCCTCAAGAATATCAGCCACCTTATGGAGACCAATGTTGTCCAGCACAATGACGTTGGTGAAGCCCAGGCTTGTGCGCCTCAGGTGCTCCTGGACCAATTGGAGGAATGATAGAAAGGTCCTGCTGTTATGCAAACCCAATATCATTTGGTAGCGCTCAACCCCCTTTAGACCAAGGAGAGCCACCATCAAATAGGCTGTGGCGCGGACTGCAGCACACTGAGCCATCCCGTCATTTGAGCCTTTTGGGACATAGCCATACCCATTGCGCATCATTGAGGCAAATGCTGATTTGTCAATATAATAGAATTTCACTGTCCCCTTGGCTTTGAGGGCAGTGTACCCCTCTGCATATTTTTCTGGGTCTCAACATTGGCAGGGCTGTTTCTGTTGAAGGGAGATACCCTGAGCTTTTTCCAGGAAAATCACATTCCCTTCACTAGATGGTAGTAAAAGGAAATCAAAGTCTCAACCCCAAAAGTGATTTGAACATGGCCTGAATATTTGCCAGTTCAAGATGGCAGTCCCAGGTTATCCACTGGTGGATTGCCCATTTGTGCTCCTTGGTGAGCATGGTAGAAACACGTAAGGATTTCTCCGCAGCAAGTACACAGTCAGTATTGATGAATTTGTGGAAGGTCTTGCTGGTGTACTTTGGATCTACTCCAACAATGGCTGTGGCCGCCTTGTAGTCACCAGATTCACATATTAGCTTGAGCAGGATGATGAGTTTGATATCTGGGATGCGCTTCTGAGCGGCTTAGTAAGCTCAGATGAAATGGGATCCTGATTGATGACAGGCTTGCAAGACATGGACACCTTGTTGTAGAAGGCTGCAACCTTTTTGAGCACTAACTATCCCTCATTGGTTTGATAGAACTTGGGCTCCTTGCCCTTCTCCTGATTGCCATCACTGATGTAGGGCTTGTAGCTAGTATCAAGTACAGGCTTCACCTTCTCCAGCATGGCTGACGGGACCGACTCTTGCCGGTACACAACATCAAACACATATGAAGTAAGTTCTACCTCCTTGTCTCTAACTTTCTTAGTGAAGGTAACCTTGGTGGGCTTCTGGGTCAGCTTGGTACCCAAGGGTTGATGCCCTGTACCCTAGCAGCTTGTGCTCCTTGAACTAGCTATGTCAGTGCAGTGTCACTATTAAACTCTCCTCTCCCATCTCCTTCCTGAGTAGGTACTTGCTTTGCACTAACTCTGTTCTTTGACCTGTGGGGGGGACTGCAACCGCAACGCACAACAGGTGCAATGGTAGTCTGTTGCTGTATTTCTTCCATTTTAAAATTTAATAAAATATTAAATAAAACTCAATTAAGTTACTCCCTAATTTTAGTTTTTGCTTTTATCTGAATATGGATATTCAATTAATATTTTTTCCCACTCAATATCCCAATTATAGATTTTTTATTTCTTAATTAGTTGTTTCTTGTTTTACAACGCCCATTTTAGAATACCCAAAACAATTTCCACCCATTTCCCCAGATTTTACGCCAAATTAAGCACCCAACATAATATTTTTAAATTTTATGTTTCAGATCTTGTGTCTTATTTTAGATACCTTGGTATCATTCTTGATTACAATCCATTGAACACACTGAGTGAGTGATTTTGTTTACATAGTGAGTTGCTATTGTGTTTTGTTTTTGGATTGAGTTTTGACACACCGCGCTTGGGCGTATTTTGTCACTGATTAACATAGTAAATATATGTACATCAAAAGTCAACTCACACAATTTTGTTTGTGAATCCATGTATTTTGGATTATATTTTGAATGGTTTTGCTTTGCGTGTGAGCACTTCTTTGCTGTGTTGACCCAATTTGCCCATTAACACCAAAAATCCCTGTTAACAGAGTGTATATTTTAACCTGATAGTTGTATTTTGTTTAAATCTGAAATCATTTTGTTTAAATCTGAGGTATTTTTGGTTGTTGTCATAGCTTTTAAAACTACTTTAAGATACAAAAAATGAATTTTATTTAAGTAAATGTATCCCTTTTTAATAAAAGAGCTGTTATTTTTAAAGCCACAGATTGGAACTTGTGATTCATTTCATGATCCTTACCAATTCAGTGCCACTATAGCCACCCAGCAAGAAACCAATGATTTTTGTGTATCTCTTACTAATTATTACTTATGACACAGGTTAAAAATAGAAAATATATTTATCAAATTATACACAAAGGGAAAATAATTTGAGTTCTAAACAATCAATTGTTTAAAACATAATTGAGGTGGACAATTCAAGGCGGGTAATTTGAGCTCATGTTTGTCTACGTAATTATTATATGAACCCAGAGTTGCCAATCAACTAAATAATTTTTTTATATTTTTATTTAATATTAAATGTAGTAAAAGTTAGTGTACCCAATTGTTTAGTATTAGTAACCTATTTTGGTATCACTATACTATTTTAAAAAGTGAAATTAAAATTAAAAATGTGATAGAAAAATTTTATTATGGAAAGCAAATTGCAAGGAGAAATGGAGCTATTCCAGGGAATTATACCCTGAAATATCATTTTCTTCAAGTGCTACTAATTGAGACCACATACTCTTCTGTATGTGGTGGATTATGTGAGAGCCAATTGCAAGTGGGGTGGCGCTCATCACCCCAGTGGTGGCAGAGCGTCTGATAAAAGGCAAAGGGGAGAGAGAATTAATTAGGAGTTGCTTTTCAGGATGTAAGTTTAGCCATATATAGAAGCTAACACAAAGCTATCATAAAGGACGTGCTTCATGGTCTTGTAGCCCTGTGGAGTCTTTTGCTTCTCTAGTGCAAGTCTGCAGATATCCATCTGGGTTGGGATGTCTTCCTGTTTCTTCATGTTTGATTTTAGTATGCAATGAAGGAGGATCCCAAGGTACACTGCAATGTGTAGTTGTTGCGAGGTATATAGTTCAAAAATAGGCAAAATTGCTTATATGTTGATATTAATCTATTGATATATGAGGTATTGCTAAATTTGAAAACCTTCCCCTCTGGTGTCCCGCTTGAGTCCCCCCAGGCTTCAGTAAACAAAATTAATAAAGGTTTTAACTTGTTCATTAGGTTTGTGTCCCCAACTTTGTTTGATAGTGATTTGATATATTCATTAATTATTGCTGATTTTAAATATTTATTTCCTATTTGAAATTAATCTTCCTCAAATTTGATTCATATGCATTCATATTGTAAAAATGAAATCTTTCAATGCTTTAATATATATATTCATCAAAATTCATTTGAAAATTTGGTGGTATTTCATTCATTCAATCAAATTTGATGGTTGCTCCTACTTCATATGATTCTCTCACCCAAGTTGAACACCCCTCAGGTGGTTGATACTCAATATATATTGCTTTTTTCTTTGAAAATTGATTCATATTCCTTTGAATAATTTGATTTATTTCACTTTGACTTCTTTGAATGACATAGGCTATCATTTTTTGATAGCCCCCATATAAACCACTGGGTGTATATGCCGTCACCTTGACAACTTCTTCCCCATCTCTTGATGTTATTAAAGAAAAGTTAAGTAAAAGATAAAAAAAACTTACTAATTCTTTCCCCTGCGGCCCCTCAGCCACAGGCGCCCTTTCAGCAAATTTCATGAGTGTTGGATGCTTTTAATTGATATTCCTGGGCTTAATCTTCATCTTTCTTGCAATTTTGTTTTTCCTTTGAGGTTCTTCATTTGATAAATTTCCCTCCATTCTTGAAGTGCTTCTGCCTCTTGATTGTTCTTCATTTCCTTTGTTCATTTCTGTTTCTGTTTCCATATTTTCATTTCCTTTATTTTGATTTGTTTCCTCTTCATTTCTGTTCATTTCAGTTGATTTTTCATTTCCTTCTATTAGCTTGACCTTTTGATTGTTTCCTCTGGCACTTTGCCAGAATTTGAAAAAATTATATGCTGCATCTTGAAACTTCAATTTTTCTAATATTTCCCCCTGAAGATTGAGTAGTATTTCCTTGTGATCATCTTGAATATTTGTCTCCAAGTTACTTAGGGTGACTTCATTTTAATGAATTATTGAACACCCCCATTTCCTAGTGTTCCTGTTACTATTTCCCTGATATTTTTTTCAAGTTCAACCACCTTCTGAAGGTTTTTTCTAATTTGTGTACAAGGCTGTAAATATTTGACATGTTGTTTGGATTAAATCCCAGATAATGGTTTTTATATTACTACTATCAACACATAATCAGGAAATTATAGATAGAAGTACATTTTATTGAAAATTATTGAAAATAATACAAATAACTTGCAATCATACAAAAAATAGCATAACACACTAAAAGATACCCCATAATTGCATTAAACTAGCCATCTGAATTAGAACATGTAGATTATTTTTTCCTGTATGTAAATTTTTATTTGAAATTAGTACTTTATTGATATCTCATATTAAATTGTGAATGTTTTATTGAATGTTAACTATACTGGGCTGTATTGCCAGCCATGTCAATTCTGCATTATGTGCATAACTCAATGCATTTAGTATAATAAAATTCATTATAAAATTGGCATTTTTCATTGCCATTTTATAATTGGACTGTGTCTATATTTGGGAGCCATTAACACTTATTAAAAATATTGATACATAGTGCATTTACAGCCTGCATATTTACCTATTATAAATGATTCTGTAAAATTTAAGCCAGATTTTGTGAGTTAGTAATAATACAATGGACCAATCAATGACTGTTTATGGCCATTAACTGGCTGATTTTCTTTGCTATGACAATTGTGCATTTTCTGATAATTACGCACTGGCATCTAATTAGTTAGTTCCACATTCTATTGCCCGAGTGATAGGGTGTGAAAAAAGCCAATTAAATACCAGCACGTAATTATCATAAAAGGCACAATTGTCACAGCAAAGAAAATCAGCCAGTTAATGGTCATAAACAGACATTGATTGATTCATTGTATTATTACTAACCCACAAAATCTGGCTTAATTTTTACAGAATCCTTATCAATAGGTAAATATGCAGGCTGTAAAATGCACTTTGTATTGATATTTGTAATAATTATTAATGGCTCCCTAATATAAACATAGTCTGATTATAGAATTATAATGAAAAATGGCATGTTTACCATTAATCTTATTAAAAGGTGCATTGAGTTGTGTGTCAGGGAACCAACCCTGATCTGCCAACTTGCTAGTGTTTGGGAACTGGCGGATTACGGACTGAGTGGGCAGGGCCCACCAAAGGATTGGCGCTAACTTAATGAGGTAGGACATTGACTTGCCCACCCACAACCACAGACCAGCAGCGGGGACAATAGTATCTATTACTCCTATGAGAGTAATATATATGATTCCAAAAAGCTTATTGGTGTGGTCCAGCGGGAGCTCAGTGGCAGAGGAAGGCATTGGTTTGGGGGTGACAGGTGGTTCCATGTCTAATTGGTAGGCAGGAAGGAAGTTGTATTTATCTCTGAACAGGAGGGGTTTGGTAACATACCAAGGGCCTTCTTGGTTGTATCTGGTTAACTCTGTAGTTCTGGCTAAGGGATCCCAGGCTAGTATGTTGTTGATGGTGTAGTCCTTATAATCAGGCTTTAAGGGGTACTCTGTGAAATAGACAGGACCAAAGGGGGCACCTGGTGGGCAGTACATAGCTGGCAGGAGGGTCAGATGATCTTTGAGTTAACTGGCAGATGACAAGAATAAAATAAGGCAATAATTGGGGAAACCAATATCTCATAACTTTTATTTAAAAATGACAATGGGGATTGATCTTGGCCTGGCAGGTATTTATGCCACAATGCCAGGCTTCACTTCCTGGTCAGGTTTTCTGGGCTCAGGTGGTTCAGCATCAGGGGTAGTAGATGGCAGTGTGGTGCTCAGTACTGACGGTTTGCCACTGGCCGCTTTGGGATGAGAAGACTTCAAATCCTTCTGTTTGTTGATTTGGGTATTGGGTGCCTCTTCAGGTTCAGTGCCTCTTCCTGGGCTTTGGGGGAGTTTGGAATAACTCATTGGGAAACTCATGCATTTTGCCAAGCAAACTGCCAGTGTCAGGCATTGGCACCTTGGGGAAATCCCTGCATCTTGCACTGGCAGTTCACTTGCAGAATCCTGCGTGGCGGCTAAAGGTTTGGGTCCTGGCGGGCTGGCAACAACTTTATCAATTGGTAGCAGGTTATCAGGTTTCTGGACTATGGGTCTGGCGGTCTGCAAAGGGTTTTGTCCAGGGTTTGACTCTGGTTCCATATTTTGGGATTCAGGAGCGTCCAAATTGCCATTCCTGACATTGTGCACATAATATCTAAATATCAGGATTTAACACATACTTGCAATATCCTAATATAACATTTACATTTGTTGGTCCTTACTTTATTAACAATAATGAAAACTATTCATGCAAATAACTATATATTATTCATAAAATGTCCAACATTTTATTGATTATGAGAATGTCAATAATGTAAAAAGAACATGTGCTTAATTATAAATCAAAAGAAATAATATCAATTTTAATAAGTTTTCACAAAGGAAGTTTTTATTTTACTCATCAAGGGACAAGTAGGGGAGGGAATGGGCAGAATGTATGTTGCCATCATCTGCGCCTGTAAAAGGGACAACATCAGAGGTAATGGAGAGGGAATGGGTGGTGTTTTGGGAGTCAGGGTTGGAAGGTGGGTGGCTTGGTCTTGATGGGGGAGTCAGGGAGGCTTGGTTTGTTGACTGGGAAGAGGTAGAAAGAGATCATTGCTTCAATTGCTCAAATTCTTCTTCTGTCACATATGTGGGCTTGAAAAAGCAAATGGATGGGCGTGAGGGAGAGGCAGGGTTTTTTCTGGACTTATCACTATCACTTGCATAGAATATGACAAGATCTGATAAGTCCTGGACAAATATGAAAGGGGAAAGCTCATATCCCTTCTCAATTTGGGTGCACAGTTCATTGTAGATGGCAGGCTTTAAGCGCCTGAGAGCTGGACCAAAAACTTAAAGTCATACATCTGCAAGATGCATATCAGTGTGGTTAGTGGGATAGGACCAACAGGTATGCCCTACAGCCCTGATTTCTTGGGTTGCCCACTCATGCTGTTCCATCTCAGCACTCATTACAACTGTGTACACAGCTTGTTGTGTAGCTCACTCCTCCAGTACATCCTTGAGCTCTGTTGATAGGCATACCCATCTGTGGTGTTTGATATTGCTGATTAATAATTGACACCCAATGGGGGAAACTTTCAGCAAAACCCAACAAATTGATACAAAATTGGGCCATGCTTGTAAACGTCAGTTTGGATACACTTTTCTTCATAATCTTGGATACTTGCAGAAATCATGCATACAGCAAGAAGTTGTTGTTGTTGTGCGTCCTCCTTGCCCTCCCTTTTATAAATATTTCAACTGAACCAATGATGATTAAGTATTTGGAATTGGGGAAGACAACAGTCCAATAGAAAGGACAGAATAATAAGAATAAGGTATCGTTTATTGTAGAATGTTGTGAGTAATATACTATATGGGAAAAGCCACAAAGCCACAAGGGGGTGGCATAGTGGGAAGTTACATGTAAGGTTTGGAGCCAAGGAATAACTTGTGCGGGAATCAGCAAGTCAAATTGGCAGTGCTCTTAATTAGGATGAAGTACCCGCCATTTGATATTGCCATCATATTGATCCATAATGTTAGATACGTCAAGGGGCAGCTCATTGAGCGCATCCTGTGTATTGTAAGATATGTTAGCAGGCAAGTCTGGAAACTTGGTTGCAACATAAAATTAATCATGATTGAACTGTAGGGGTCAGTATCCATCAAAATGGGGTCACTGAAAACTTGATTGGACAAGATTCTAGCAGCAATCATAACTCTGTGCATCCACAAATTCACTTTTCTTTTGTTGGTGAAGATGCCAGAGTCCCAACTGGAGACGTACCTGGACTAGGGGCATACATGGGTCACATTCCATGTTGGCCATCATAAGAGGGTGGATTTTTTCACTATTGGTTGATGTACAGACCCCAGTTGGGGTCTTCTTGGGGGAAGGACCACAGTTGGTGTGGGCTCACAGGGTTGCAGCCACAGTGGATATTGTAAACCCCATTATGGCTGCTATTTCCCTGAGTGACATAATCATCTCTTGATTTTTTACCATTTCAAGAACAATTTCTGGGGTGATCATTTTCTTCTGCATCTTGCAGGATGATTGGCTTAAGATGAGATGTGTCTGTCTTGGGAACCAGACAGTGTCATCTGATTGGCTGTTTCTGGATTCCAGATTCCCTGGGTGACCCCTTGGCTCAATTGGCTGGTTCTGGATGTCATTGTTGATACATGATTTGGGTTAGCAGCTGCCTGTGTGTGATGATCAAACAGTGCCATGCTTGAGGACACAGGAGAAATAACACACTCCTGGGTAGTGCTTGGGGAGGGGCCTGCAGGTTGGAAGTGACCATAGACGGAGGCTTCACTGTTGGAAGACCCAGCGTAGCCCTGAATGATTTTGTCAAGGCCGGGGAACAGCTCGTTTACCTGGTTGTTATTAAAATAAGTTATGATAAATTTTTATTAAAAAACTAAACTCAAAAAGAGGAGTGTATATTTTAATCAAGTTTATTGTTAAGTATGCTAAGTTGGTGAATAGTAGGACCTAAACTTTAGCCATCCTAAACTGGAATAGAGTGACTTTTGAGAATGCCTATGATTTCTAAAAGAATTAGCACAGATCCACTCTAGATCCTTTAGTATCTGTTTTGAGACACCCATAAATTATATTTATTTCAAATTCACTTCATTTTTTATTTGAAATTCGGTTCTTGGATTTGACAATCCCGCAATTTCAGATTTTTTAATTTTTACATGATGTTTATGGTTTGTTTGACAATTAGGAAATCTCAAATTGTACATTAGAATCCCGCATTTCTGATTCATGTATCCCGCATTTGTTTACTGTGTTTTTTCTTTTGTTAGTTGAGTTATCTGCTCAAGGGATTTGAAGTTTGCCAATTTAAATCAATCAAAAAAGTCAAATTAAATGGTTGATTTTATTAAATATTTTATTTTTTATGCAGCTGAGTTACCCGCAAATGTGATTTGAAATTTGGACCAAGGATTGACAATCCCACATTTTTATGTTTAGGTTCTGAATTCACAGTACTCAAAGTTTTATGATCCTGCTGTTTGACTCTGATTATGCAACCTAGCTTGGAAGAACTGGTACCTAACTCTATACATCCTACTTTCTTGATGTCTAAGCAATTTTCAATTGAGTTACTGTTGTGCTTCTTCTTAGGTTTAAGTTTCGACTCAACATAACTGGGTGGATTATCTTCACTGATTTGCAGTAAGATTATTTAGATCCAAAGGCAACTGGAGCCACTTTTATGTTTTCTGGGGCTTTATATCATCCTTTGAATAAGGTTTTACTTTTTTGGGAGGTTTGTTGTAAAGCCAAGCCATTTTCCATATCAATGCTCCAAATTCCTGTTTACCAAGCGTACATGTTAATCAAACACCTAGATTAAATTTTAGTCTGAGCCCATTTTCTTTAGGCTAGGTTGCCTTGATTCATTATCACAGCTATGAAAACTAATATGGAATAGAGCCAAGCATAATTGATTGATATTTCGATATAATATATAATTTTATAAAGCAGATATCTCATTTAAAAAGTGCCTGTCTAATTGCATAGCTGTATGCTACTCAAAAACCTTAAAAGCTTCAGGATTATTGGTCAATTAGCATGCTATTTTATACATTGTAAGATTTTTCTATAAAAGCAATAGGCGCCTTGTTTAAAATATTCTTTTCGGTTTCTTGAGTATTTTAATATATATTTAATTACAAATAATGACCCTGATTGTTCAGCTGCAACCTGATAAATCTCTCTTGTATGATTCTTTTGGGACCAGCTTCTATTCAATAAAGTTGCAGCAGATGCGAAAACATTATTTAACATGCCACCTATTCTACCCTCTGCTCCAAATTTAACATCTTGAGAAATTTCCACCCCACATGTATTTACCTGATGGAAACAATAGGCATATTTTTTCACGTTTATCCCGGGTTAATAATCATGCTTCTCAAAATTCTTCAAACCCCCAGGAAAATGGCTACATTGTTAAATCCAAGCTGGGTTTGATTAGGTGAGAGCGGTATTAAACCTGGTGGCAAATCTCAAGATCCATCATGGCTGTTGTATAATTATCATCCTCCCAAATTATCTTACTTCCAGAACGCCTTCCAGAAACCTCCTGGGCATCAGGAAATAAATCGATCCAATTTATGTTCTACGATCGGCTTATAAGGCTACCGCCCAGTATTCAACAAGATGATCCTTGCTTCTCTATCACTCGCTTCCTGCAGCCTCGCCTCGTCACTGGATTCCTTTTCATAAGCTTGTGAAGTCTCTACGCTTTACAATCAGCCTGTATGTCTTTAAATAGTCATAGGTGGTACTGTAGTTTAGGTTTAAAGATCGGCACTAAAGTTTTTGAAATACGTCTAAAATGGAAGCCATAATCTTTCTTTGGGCACCATTTCGAACCTTCAACAGTTTACTATAGCCTAAAACTTTTGTTTGGGTTCGACATATCGATCGAGTTATGGATAAGATCGTGGTAAGTAAAGCAGTACGGCTAAGCTGATTGGGGATAAGATAATAACTTGAAAGCTTCAAGTTGGAACTATGGTTTCAGTGCCGTTGCAACTATTCTCACACGATACGGGATGTGCACCCCAAGCAATATATCCTGATAAATTGCGCTATTGAAATAGATCAGGTTTCCCTAGCAAAGGCATGTTCAATCTTATAAATAAAGGGTACATCTAGTATCCCCGTCGCAACCAAAGCTCAGTCCCCACAAAATCAGAACGATGCTGATCCTATAAACCAAACATAGATAAGTTACATTCACAGATGCAAGAAAGTTTTTCTAAGCAATATGTTCATCTTATTATACCCTTTCTGGTCACTTCAATTGATGTCTCCTGTTTTTGGATTACTTTTGTATTATATTATGTCGCAACATCTTTGATTACGCCCTCTCGGGGAATTAACACCCTGAGTAAATCACTGAGCGGCTCACCGAATGGTTCACTGCCCAGTCAATAAACTGGTGGCACCATTATCAATTAACCATCTATGATGGGGATCTCTCAATCCAGGTCCTAAATGGAACACAACTTGATTAAGCCTAGTGACTCAAGAGGAACATTACTCAGATAGGCCCTTGACCTCTATGACGTACATGGACGACATATGGCTTATCATGATACTATATATTAACCTATATTCATATTCAATGAAGTATCATTCTCTTCTTAATCTTCCCCTTTATTTTGTTTATTATACTTCCCAGGAGTATAAACTCGACAGTGGTAGCACAGGTAGGTTATCCATACCTACCCAACTCAAAGGAAAAATTCCTCCCAAGAAAAGAACCCAAGCAATGTCACTCCCTAACAGTTGGAGAGATTACAAAGTAGGACAAGACATCCTCCCAGGCCTTGTTATTTACAATAATCTCCTTGTACCCATTGACCAGTACAACGCTCTTAAAACCCGCAAACTGTTCCCTACCACGCCAGCCACAACAGCACCTACGCAACCTGAGATACCCAATATAGTGTTTCAGCGTTTATGTACCGCTGAGATTGGCGCCCTCACAGGACTATACCGTGAGAACGCCTTGCTTTGGATCAACAGCACCGAGAGCAAGTTTGAACAAGTGAAGTACCCCCAAAGACTTTGGGTTAGCGAAATTGCCCTCTGCGTCACAGAGACTGCCTCGTGTTTTGTTACTGAATGGCTGGCTCAACATCCTAACCAGAAGGAAAACTGGGAAATGTTCAAAGCCACATTCCTCAAGAAATTCTCCATGCAGGATTCAGATGTGGTGATTATGACTGAACTCTGAACCTTTAAAATGACAGGAACCATCAAGGAATACATCGCCGCATACGAAGGACTACGTGACTGTGCACCCAACACCATCAACTTTGATGAACCTGGGCCACACCTGGACTTCTACAATGGCCTCTCTACCCATATTAGACGTCAGTTTGACATGAACTGTGCAAGAACCTTGAGGATGTATTCCTAGAAGGAAAATGCGCAGCTCAGAAGTCTGACAATCTACACGCCTCCAACAAATGCAAGGAAAACCCACAGTGAAGAGAGAACCTCGCCCCAATAAGCAAAACAACCGAGCCAACAGTACCCAGCCTCAAAACGGGAATTGCACTACACAAGCCAACCAGACAAGCACAAAAGATACCAACAAGGAGGGAAAAGCTCAGGGGAGTGCTTAGGTGAGCCACCCTCCCCCTCTTCACAAGACTTGTACAGAGAACAAGTCGTGGACTCAATCATCATGATCCAGTTTTCCTTCAGCAATCCTCTACTGTTTGCCGCCCAATCTGGAAATAAACTCCTTACCTATCCTTTCTGTTTTTGCAGATATCAGGGCACAGCACTATTTGACACTGGAGCCAATCAATCACTCATTAACAAGAGTTTTGCAGACCTCATGAAGTTACCTACCATTTGAAGTAACATCAAGAGAGTTGTCATGGCAGACAACCACAGTACACCAGTTACCCACAAGACCAGACCTTTCCGGGCCCAAATTGGAGACGTCCAAAAGAGAATTAGTGGTCCCATCATCTCAATCCCCAAATATGATGTCATACTTGGATTAGATTGGATGCAAAAGACAAAGCCTCACATAGACTGGGACAGTGCCATCCTCACTATCCAGAGAGGAGAAGTCCACCATCACGTGTACCTGACACATCTCAACACCCTTATGAGAGACCACATATTTGTAAAGATCATGGAAACAGAGAAAGAAACTGACATTAGCAAAATTGATTAGAGCACATGTACATATGAAGTCATTCACTTCAAAAATAAAGAAATCCAACACAAACAAAACCCAATTAGGGACCAACTGGTCAATGAATTTCCCTCTGTATTCCAAGAGTCACTACCTGGGCTGCCTCCTGACTGGGGTATACAACATGAGATCAATCTGAAAGGTAGCGTGCCCAAAGCACAACCCATCTACCGCCTCACACCACAAGAAGACAACACCCTGAAAGCTTACATTGACAAAGCACTCGAGAAAGGCCTCATCAGACCTTCAAAGTCACCCTTTAGTGTCGCTGTCTTCTTTGTATTGAAGAAAGATGGAGGCCTCTGCCTGGTCACAGACTACAGGGCCCTCAACAAGATCACAATAAAGAACAGATATACCCTGCCCCTTATTGATGACCTTTTTGATGCCCTGAGGGGGTCTCAAATTTTCACAAAAATTGATTTGACAGCAGGATATCATCAAATTTGCGTGAAACCTGAAGACATTCCAAAGACTGCATTTTGAACTAAATATGGGTCCTTTGAATGTGTTGCCCTCAATTTTGGCATGACAAACGCTCCCAGCACTTTTGTAACCTTCATTAACAAAGTATTCAAGGAACACATTGGGAAAAGAGCAATCATCTACCTGGATGACATCATCATTTACAGTCTCAACCTATAGCAACACTGGGAAGACGTCCGCGCAGTCCTCTATACCCTGCAGGAAAACCAACTAATTGCCAAACTGTCCAAATGCGAGTTCTTTTCAACTGAACTCCCCTTTCTTGGTCATATCATTAGCAAAGACAGCATCAAGCCTGATCCAGACAAGATACGCACCATAACAGAAATGCCAGCCCCAAGGAACAAGAGTGAGCTCCACACTTTCCTTGGAATGGTAGCCTATGTGCACAGGTTCATCCCTGACTGGGGCGCCCTAACAGCTCTCCTATCAGCCATCACTGGGAAAACAACCAAGTTTGTCTGGACATCTTTACGAGATCAACATTTCCGCCAACTGAAGGAACACATGGTCACCACCCCCATCTTACAATATCCAAACCGCGAGGGCATCTATGAGCTGGAAACTGACGCCTCTGATTATGCCATAGGAGGAGTCCTTCATATCCAAACGGCCCAGAAAAAATTCCTCCCTGTGGCATATGAATCCAGAAAGCTATCAGACGGCAAACAAAGATACCCTATACATGACAAGAAGCTGGTTGCCATCATACACTGCCTCATGAAATGGCGATGTTATCTAGAAAAAGCCCAGACGTTCAAGGTACTCACCAAACACAAGTTGTTAGTATTCTTTAAAACACAACAACATCTGTCAAGAAGACAAGCTGAATGGATGAGTCTCATACAGAGATACCCCATGCAAATTGAATACAAGCCAGGCAGAGAGATGCTTACTGCAGATGCTCTATCAAGGCTATATGTAAAGTTACGTCTCCCCCTTAGGCCTTCACTTCAATTTCTGCCAAATGCTTGGGAATTTCTACCAAATTATGGTTGAATATTTATCTGAAAGGTTACTGAAAAAGCCCAATAAAGGCCATCAATTTAATATTTTAGAATTATTCTGAAGATGCTCCCGCCTAACCCACCCAAGAGACACCTCTGGTTAAATGTCATGTGCAAGAGCAGCCAGGAGCAGTGATAATTGCATCCAAAGCATATTCCTGATGTTAGTTGGTTCAGTTTTCCTTTCAACTATGTCCATTCAAAATTTGTCAAGATCCTCCTGCCTCAAGAAATGCATTTGTATCTGCTCATATCATTGGTCAATTGGTTTGTGATATTCAATCTACCACCCTAATCCTATCACATCACTTTAATGAATGCAAGTGTTGTAAAAGACCTTGCTTCATCATTTTCTACTCTAATAAAGTTCAAAATTTGTTAGTTTAATTTGGCCTCCTGGTTTTGCCTGTTGCTTTTGGTGTTCAGTTGATTCCTTCTCCCCTTTGGCCTCCCAGGAATTTTTGGCAGCAATCTTTTGATTGTTGCTGAAACCGCGATTTTATTGTGGTTAAGAGCTTGGTTTTATTTCCTCTTAACCTGCTCCCCAATTATCACACTATACAATAAACACATCCTCCGCACCGACGGCAACTCCAAATGGCCCATGTTAATCATGGGAAATCTCCAGGAAGGGTTCCCACCTGGCACACCAATGGACATCCAAGAGAAAGTCCTCAAGAACAAACATTTGTTCAAAAACGTATATGGTACCCTCCACCAAATCCTTCCAAATGGTGACACTGTACCCTATGTTCTGTCAACACAAAAGATTGACACAATCCTCTGTTATCACAGAGACTTGGGACACACCCGTAGCAGAAACTGGCATGAATATCCCAAGACCCGCTACTGGTGGCCCAATATGCTAGATGATATCAGAGAAGTACTGGAACAATGCAAGGTCTGTGAAAAGTACACCCAAACCAAAGCTCCACCCAAGTCAGTAGTACCTGTATCCATCACACAGCCCTTCAAGGTATGGTTGTTAGATATTGTAGGACCTATGCCTGATGAAAGCAAAGACAAGAAGTACATCATCACAGCCATCAACTATGCAACCAGGTGGCCTGTGGCACAAGCCACAAAAGAGCACAAAGGCAATGATGTGAGACAATTCATTGGCAAAAAATCATAGCTAAGTTTGGAAAGCCTGACCTCTTAATCACAGACAAAGGCACTGAACTTAAAGCTATTGACACCAATATCTATCTTGCCAAAAATGGGATAAAGCACGTCACAGCCAGCCCATATCTCCCACAAGCAAATGGACGTGTATAACGACTAAACAGCTCTCTAGTGGAAGCCCTCAGTAAGTTGTCTGCCAACAATCCAAAAGCCTGGGTTGATATGCTACTAACCGCCCTTATGGTCTTCAGAACACGAGTCAACCGCAATACGGGCAAAAGCCCTTATGAACTTGTCTATGGTCAAAAACCTTCACTTGTCAGTACAACCACGGGGCCACAACTGCCACTTCCAAACAAGATACCAGACAGCAATTGTAAATTCACTGCCACCTCTGGCTTTGGACTGCTCAATCTTTCCCCGTTGTACCAAGAAAGGTCCCAAAACGCCTGCCAAACCCCTCCATTTGTTGAATGATTTAGCTCACACAGTTGATGAGAGGTTTGTGCTAGCTTATCCTGTGAAATCCCTGCCTTTGGTTGCTCCTTCCTGGGAAGAAACCCTGGTTAATTTGGACTACCTATTAGCCTGGTGTTGTCCGTTTTTAAAAACTATCAGAGCCACCCAATCAGGTGTCGCCACATTGACGCTTGATAATCCAGTTGACCTCCAAATGTCTGGCATCTCTTCCAGCCAATCAGATTTGATTTCAGAAATTGGAGTAAAACTTTCCAGTCCCCCTGAACCCATCCAGCAAAGTTTTGTACCTAGCCAATCAGGCTCACCCCCAACTGTCATGTGACCAGTTTTTGCAATCCATTCCTTTTAACCAAGCAAGAGGACTTTCAGTCCCTGCTTGTCTATTTTCCACTTACATTAAAGTTTGGAGTCACCTGCACCTTAATTTTCTTAATTTTGAGTTGCCTGGAACCAGTTGTGTCCCTAAAGCTCAAAATATTAGAGTGTAGCCCCTGCCCTAAGCTTACCTTTAGCCAGCCGGTTTTGAACCCGCTTCTCTTCTGGCTTCTTGTACAAGTGTCCTTTCACTTAGTCGTCGTCTCTTCCGCTCTTGCTTTCAAAATCAAAGTTCGAAGCTCAAAATTTCAATTGAATTTTCCTATAATTTCTATTATTATCTTGAATTTTCCTTTAAAAATCATTGTCTTCGAACCCGCTTTCGCTTGCAGTTATAATCCAAGGGCCCCAAGACAACAGCGAGGCTACCCAAACCTGTTCTGCTGTTTTCCCAAGGATTTGCCAAAGACTACCCTAGTCTTGCCATTTTCTCTCCTTTTTCTCCAGAAACTATACCATCCTACCCCAAATTTTGTGCTAGTTCTTTCTATGATACTGCTGGCCCTTAAATTTGTCGTCTTTTTCCTGGCTCCGTTTCTCTTGCTTCTGTGGTCCACCTCCCCTGACCTGTGGGGGGAAATCTCCTCATTGGCCCGTCTGGTAGGTAGCGACCCTGCCAGTCTCTGGGACTTCCCCAGAAGTCTTCTCTTTTCCAGAGAGGCTGTGGTTAAGAGCCTGACGTGTGACAATCTTGACCTGGATGTCGTGGAGCTTGCTTCACCTAGTTCTGAAGAGGTAGTGCCCCCACACCTTCTCTCCCCTCCATGGTTCAGAAGAATGTGGTACTCCCCGGGTCCTCCAAGGTGGCCTCCCCGCTCCTACTTGCACTCCCTGGTTGCTCACCGGCCTGATTCTAATGGGTTTGAACGCCTACTTTTCCCAGTTGTCCCCGGTGTCCTCCCTGTGGTTCTCTCTCCGAGCGGCCATCCCAGTTGCGCACTGGATGGCATCCTGGTGGTTTATTGTACTGGGATGGGAGCCAAACTTAGTTAGTTTAGCCCCTCTCTCTCACAGCAATGACCCAAAAGTACTACAAGCCAGAAAGGACCAAAAGACAATGGAACAGCAAAGGGTTCAGCGAGAAGCAATCTCATTACAACAAGAAATGTTCCAAGTCGGAGACGAGATCTGGGTTGTCAACCACAACTAACACAAATTAGACCAAGGGTTCCGTGGACCAGGCATTGTCTTGGAAGTGAATCCCAATAACACCTACCTCATCAAAAGGATTGGAGCCTGAACCGAACTAAAACATATGCATCATGATCGACTTTGTTTGTGTAAGACAAGAGCAGCCCAACGAAATTCAAGACTCCCTGTGCCTAACGGCAAACTAGATCAGTACCAAGCCTGTATACCAGACACCCTCAAAAAGATTCCCAAGGCTCCGCCTTCCAGCACCCCAGGGGGAGATGTCGCAACATCTTTGATTACGCCCTCTCGGAGAATTAACACCCCGAGTAAATCACCGAGCGGCTCACTGAATGGTTCACCGCCCAGTCAATAAACTGGTGGCACCATTATCAGTTAGCCATCTATGACGGGGATCTCTCAATCCAGGTCCTAAATGGAACACAACTTGATTAAGCCTCGTGACTCAAGAGGAACATTACTCAGATAAGCCCCATGACCTCCATGACGTACATGGACAACATGTGGCTTATCATGATACTATATATTAACCTATATCCCTATTCAATAAAGTATCATTCTCTTCTTAATCTTCCCCTTTATTTCGTTTATTATACTTCCCAGAAGTATAAACTCGACAGTTACCTGATCTTTTGCAAGGGGAATCCTGTCAATTCAACTATGGAAAATGACAGGATCCCATGTATGAAACATAATTGACAAAATATAGGATGTAACCCTAGTTTCTTTAGAATCCTAGGCCCAGTTACAATATTGCATATAAGACGTTCCACTTTAGAAACCTGGACAACATCCTACAGTTATATATACACTCTGGCATTATCAATAGAACATTAATCTTAAGTGTCTCCTCCACACCTTTTCTGTATCGGTAAGCTTTTCAGAAGTAGTTTATGCCGATATTTACAATACAAGTAGCTTGAAAAATAGACATCATTTCTTGGTCAATTTTAAAAGATCGAAATCAAATAAGCTTTACAGCATTGAGGTTTATACTAAAAATATAGGATAAGTAGAAAGGATGGTTTTGGTGGGCCAGTTGATCATGCGCTCGTAGATATTAAAAGTTCTCCTTGTTATAGTGGAACTTTGTGCCATCGGAGCCGACCTGTGAGAATTGATTGCAGTAGAGATGCAGTGACTTAGAAAGGGGTTTGGGGCCACAGAAGAACACACCCACATCGGTAGCACGATGCTTCTGAGTCAGAGTGTGGAAGATTTGGCCAAAGTTTGGACGACCAAACTGGGTAGGGGAGCGCAGCCCAGTGAGGGCATCTTCTTTGCCCGCTTCGTAGTTGAGCGTCAGGTTGAGAATTTCGTCACCCTGCAGCTTTCCTGTCAAGAATGTGTTGATCTCAATGATGTGGCTGGTATCTTCTTGCTCAATGACTGATAAGAGCGACTGGAACCACTCAAAGGCTTCCTTATCTCTGCAAATCCAAAAGAAGTAAACCTTGCACAGGCGGGTTTGCTTGGAAGGAGTATACAAACGATACCAGATAGACCGCAGGATCGAAGCAAAAGGGGTGACACCTATACCTGCCCCCACTAAGACAGATACTTCATAGTTAAAGACATCCTCACTAGCGGAACCAAATGGCCCGTCAATCATGATGGAAGGAAGGGCACGATCTAGGCCTTCATCCGACGAGGCCTGGGGGGCCTTTGCTCCAAGATCACATCCTAGACGAGAAGCAAAGCTTTTGGTAAAATCGCCGGCCATGCGGATGTGCACGGAGCCATAATCATCCTCAGGAGCTGAAGTGAGAGTGAAGGGGTGCCATTGATGAAGAGAGACATCAGGGCAACAGAGGAAGATATATTGCCCCGCCCGCATTTTGAACCCGTCCTTTTTGAATTGCACCTCGACTACGCGAGAGGGATGTAACACGACGCGGGTGATGGAGGTGTTTTGAGAACCCCGCCACTCACGCATCACTCGCTCATATAAATAAAGAATCCCCGAAAGAGTCCAGTATTTCCAGAAACTAGCACCAGCGCAATAAGGGGGATGATCACGCTTTATCAGACAAAAGCCACCGTGGATAGAGTACATCATGAAATAGAGCGCAAACAGATGGTGGGTGTACCAGAATAGCTCAAAGTTCTTTCTGCGCACACTTGTGATCGAAGTTGCCGATATGGCAAGCAGTGCAACAAGCATCAGAACTCCTGTCAATCCGGGGCCAGTGGCAAAAGTATAGAAGAACCAGCTCCTTCCGTTAGGAAGGAATTGTAGCTTGTAAAAATTCACAAAGTGCGCGATAGTGTGGACGAGAGAAAAAAATAAGATCGTCCAGGCTGTAAGCTTGTGGAAAGTCTTGTTCTTGTCAAACGGGATCACATGGCTTAGTGGTGTTGAGCGCAAAAGCGAGATGATTGACCGGCACATGGGAAGTAGAATAACTGCAGTATTGATTTCAATAGGCAAAGAAGTTCCTCTGGCCATTAAGAAGGACATACCAAGTGCTTTACGAACTGTGGAAAATTCACCATTGTATTTATAGTTCACAAAGGCAAACCCAAAGATTAAAAACTGGCTTAGAAGCCATACAAAAAGAAACACAACCGTCGAAGCTAGATCGAAGGGTTAGTTCATATCCCGAGAAAGTTTGGATTTAAGGAAAGAACGGTATCATATGAGCTTCCACGAAAAATAACAAGCTGAATCTAAAGCAAAGCTAGAAGCTTAAATAGGACTTGATGAAAGCTGGTTATAGTGGAAGCCTATACCTCAGGATACAAAACCAAAGCCGAAATAGACTGAGGGATAAAGAAAAACATGTCAAGACGCTATTGCTACTTACTTTCATTTTGAGCATATCTTTGCATCTTTTGAATTGGAGTTAGCTGGTTGAAATCAAGCGGACGCATTGGCGCCAAAGATTTATCCTTGAGAGGAGCCCCCAAAGGACCAGTGCGATGCGCATGAGCAGTATTTCTCTGGGGAAGATGAGCGTCTCCCAATGGAGCTATTTGACTCCTGTACATTTCTGAACTTTCTAAGGTTTGCTACAGTGAAAGTAGGGTGCTACAAGCGATGAGTTAGTCAGTTGTTCTTACAGGGTTTCTTGGCAAGTAGAATATGATGGTTCATAAAAGACACGCCAAAGTTAAATGGGCAATTAAAATCACTAACGAATCTATAATAGGAATAAAATATACAACGTTGTTTTTCCAAATACCTAAGAGTAAATTTGTTTGAGTGAAAAGCAGATCCAAACTTATTTCCGTATAAGCACTGTTTAAGGTACCGATCTCAAATACCTCAGTTTACGAGGATCTTAGCGAAGGTGAATACTCAAGGGACAGCCTAGACTGAATGCCAAACCAGGAATTAGGGGCATGCTAGGTATTATGTCGCATGAGGATCTATTGCTGCAGCCTGATTATGGGGGAGTGGTTATTGGTTGTTTTAATATTGTGTTTATCCCTGCCGGTGTTCCTGGCACAGTCAAGTGAGGTTCTGTTTATGCAGCAGCTCGGATTCGCTACATCGGCCAGCTTAGCCTGGCTTTGTAATCGAGTCCCCATCCTAGCCAATCACACCAAGCAGTTTCTCCTAAGGACCCAACTCCGCGATAAGAATAGAATGGGCAAGAATTAGGGAGCTTCCAAAAGTTTATAAACGGGCTGATTGGCCAGGGATGACCTGATAAAATACTTGATATATATTTTCAAATCAAAACCCTATTTAAAAACAAAGAGATGCAGTCCAAACTAAGCCAAGTGTCTACGGCAGGGTCCATTGACTCTAATGGCATGATTCAAAAAAACGCAACTTAGCCTAGCATCTATGCTTGACGTCTAGGAAAGTGGGGAGCCCGAGATAGCAGGGGCTTCACATCGAAACTGTAGGGGTTCCTACGGAAAGCAACAAGCTCAGAGTGAATCGCTTCATCTGTGACAATGGAACGGGGCTGATCCGATTGTCACAAAGTTTATCCCATCAACATCTGGTTAGAGTAAATTTACACCATCTCCCAAACCAGAGCGGGGAACAGATAGCTGTTGAACTAAACAGATCAGTTCATTCATATAGGGAGTGAATGTTTATTTGGATGGAATAAACTTGGCATCTTTTTTCTCAAGCAGGTAACCCAGAGTGAGAGCAAATATCCCCCCTTGGTTTCACCTCTATGATAGCATCATAACTATGCAAAATTTGTGATACAGTATGCCACAACATCTTCAATTGCTCCTCTTGGGAAACCATTTCCCAAGACTGTCTCAATCAGTGAGTAAGAGTGGCACTAAGACAAAATCCAGATGTTACCCCAGGACATACCCTTGAATTCCAAAGGAATCTAGATCTTTCAAACTATACAGCTACCACAATCTGCATGGACACTGTGTGGCTTATCACTTAACTATATAACACCCTTCTCCTATACTCAATAAAGATATCATCTCTTTCTTAAATCTTCCCTTTACTTTGTATTGTATAACTCCCAGAAGTATATCTGAAACAGTGGAAGCAGAAGTAGGCTCAGGGCATCCACCTTACTGGATAAAAATACCTCTAAAAAAGATACAAGGGATGTCACTCCCTAATGACCAAATAATCTACAAGAAAGGGCAAACCCTCCCCATAGGATACACCATCTTTACCAATATCCTTGCACCCATCAAACAGTTCAACTACCTCCCCAAAAGAGAACCCTCGAACCAACCTTGTCGTGAATGCTGCCATTCACCATGTTTTAATTTTGCCTTGGATGGGTTATTTCGAGGACGAGACTCTCTCTTTCGCTTTTGCCCCTGAAAATGAGTCTGACTCTGAATCAGGAAATTCAATTGTTCAGTTTCCTGATTTTGCGCAACTCACTTGCCTCACTCATGCTTGTGGCAAGTGATCCTACCGTCCTAGTAGTGTTTTGTGGTATTGTCAACCACTATATATTCTATTTCTTATTCACCAATAAAAATTAAGTTATTCCTGCTGCTTTATCATAGCACTCATTACAACTGTTTACACCGCTTGTTGAGTAGCTCACTTCTCCATCATAACCTTGAGCTTTGTCTGTTAGGCATACTCATCTGCTGTGTTTGACAATGTGGAGTAATAACTGACCCCCAACAGGGAAACTGCCGGTAAACCCCCAAAAGTGTCATGAATGACATTTCAATACTTGTATTGAAAACCTGGAAATTGAAACCTGGGTCTCAGGGGAAGCCTTATTTTGACCAGAGTAGACAGAAAACTGCCCAACTGCCAGTTGGGTCAAACCCTGGACCACCATAGATAGATGACCCCAAACAGGGGGAACGGAAGCCTGCCAACCTGCCAAGTGTCATTACTGGAGGTTTAAAATCATCATTGGAGACCCTGAAATCAAACTCCAACCCTCCAAAGACTACTCAAGTCACACAAAGTGAATGGGAACCTGCCAACTATTAAATTGCAAACCTGAGTTGACGAGTTACTCCAAGACCTGCCAGTCTCTCAAGGACAATTCCCTGAATGGTCACCAGATTGCTGCCAAACTTGCGCCACCAAAGATCCAGACTTATGCAGAGGTTGTAGCTTGCCTTAAAGAGGTTAAAACAAAACCTACTTCTAACTCTGCCAATGACCGCCAGCAGCTGCCAGTCTTCTATCCAGAATGGGTAGTACAATTGGACTACTCAGGTGACGTGGTGAACAGTAGCAGCAAAACAAAGCATTGTCAATTCTGTTCACCAGAGCAGGCATAACCTGGATCTGCCGCCCTCAAGACTCTAAGCCAAGATCCATGCCCCGCCAGTGCCTTGTCTGCAAACCTGAACCCTGAAAAAATCAAAGAAGCAAAAACCCATGGTATAAAAGCCCTGGCGGTATGGTGATGACCATATTGTCATTTTTGATAATAAAGTTTTATGAACCTTTGGTTCAAACAAATCTTACCTTATCTAGTCTTAGTGATCTTTTATCTTAACTCCGGCCAAGTAGACCATCAGGCAACCGCCCCCTCTGGAGACCAACCTGCCGACCATCCTCAGGCACTATACCATCCCCCAGGAGCCCCCTTTGGACCTGTGCATTTTACCAAATACCTGCCCAACCCCACCTATGCGGAGTACGACTTGGAGACCATCCTCATTGCCAATCCCTTGGCAAGGACTAGAGAAACTGAATACATAGGACATGAAGAAAAGAGGATCAAGGTGCTGTCCTTATTGTTCAAAGACTAGTACAATTATCTGCCTGCCTACTTTGTCCCTATGACTCTGCCCTTAACCCTGCAACCCAACTGCCCAATGGAGACCCCCACCGCAGCCAAGACTATGTCCACCCAACTGTTTGGAGTACTCTACATTACTTTGATGGGAATGATAGACACTATGGTGCCTAATTCAGGGCCCTGGTCTTTGCTTGGGCAATCTGTATCCTATATTATCAAGTTAGCACCCATCCTATGGTGGGCATTACCCTCTGGCCCAGCCGTATTCTGTCCCAAGCCAACCAATGCATCTACCTATACCTGGCTTCCTGACAAAAAGATTGACACAAAATTAGGCCGCACTTTTAAACGCCAGATTAGATACACTTTTCTTCATAGTCTTGGATACTTGCAGAAATCTTGGCATACAACAAGAAGATGGCTTATTGTGCGTCTTCATTGCCCTCCCTTTTATAAACTTAATGCTGGTTGAATTGTAGGGGTCAGTATCCACCGAAATAGGACCACTAAAGCCTGATTGGACAAGATTATAGCAGTAACCACAACTCTGTGCATCCACAAATTGACTGTTCTCTTACTGTAAATTCAGAACCTGAATTTAAAATGCGGGATTGTCAAATCCTTGATCCAAATTTTGAATCACTTTTGCGGGATAGACTTTTTTAATTAAATACATTTCTTTGTATTTTTATTTGGATTTTTAAAAATGCGGGAACTCATAGACACTTTCCAAAGTTCAAAAATCAAACTGCATATTTCCAATATACAAATAGGATTAACTGGAATCAGATTTGAAAAGTTCAAATCCATCAACCATTTTCATTAAGTTTACTATGCTTTTTAGAATTGCGGGATTGTCAAATCCAAGAACCAAATTTCAAGTCACTTTTGAATGTCACTAGTAAACTCAGATATTTATTGCAGGGACTGGAATCCAAATTTAATGTACAGTAAGAAATTAGGACAAATCAACCCAAATCAAGAAGCTCCACTCTGGATAAAATCAAATGAAAAATCCAATCTTAACAACCATACTTAGACATGAAATTAAGTGAAATTTAAAATTGTCTAAACTGGAAATGATGCAATGTTCTGCACTCTAAATTGCTAATATAGCAACCACAAAACCATATAATGATATATGAGCTACCCTCCTGATGACGCAGAAACTTTTTAAAAGTTTTTTGGATCTGGCGTAGCCAGGGGCCAAACAAACTTCTTTTCAAGGAAGGACAGAGGGTGGGAAAGATAAACCATCAGTTTACTACAAAATGTGTTAATGTATTGCTATTAAGGATACTTGATTACAGTAAATTTTAAAAAATGCTAATAATAAAATAGAATTATAAATTACAATCTATCTTATCACGTTGTCTTTTCCTTGATGTATTGATATTTCATTTGCTGTTGATGATGTGCTTGCATTTAATTGGATAGTTTCACCTCAAGTTGTCTTGGCAATAGAAAATCAAGTTGCCTCTGCGACCACAGCTGGTCTCGGGGAGGCAACTTGATCTCCTATTGCCAAGACAACTGGAGGTGAAACTATCCAATTAAATGCAAGCACATCATCAACAGCAAATGAAATATCAATACATCAAGGAAAAGATAACATGATAAGATAGATTGTAATTTATAATTCTATTTTATTATTAGCATTTTTTAAAATCTACTGTAATCAAGCATCTAAATTTTAGCTGTCCTAAAATGAAATAAAGTGATTTTTACAAATGTCTATGATTCCTAAAAGAATTAGCACAAATACACTCTAGATCCTTTAGCATCCTTTTTGAGACACCTGTAAATTATATTTATTTTGAATTCACCTCATTTTTGATTTGAAATTTGGTTCTTGGATTTGACAATCTCACAATTTCAGATTTGTTAATTTTTACATGATGTTTATGGTTTGTTTGACAATTAGGAAATATCAAATTGTACATTAGAATCCCTCATTTCTGATTCATGTATCCTGCATTTGTTTACTGTGTTTTGTCTTTTGTTAGTTGAGTTATCTGCTCAAGGGATTTGAAGTTTGCCAATTTAAATCAATCAAAAAAGTCAAAACTAAATGGTTGATTTTATTAAATATTTTAATTTTCACTCAGCTGAGTTGCCCGCAAAAGTGATTTGAAATTTGAACGAAGGATTTGACAATCATGCATTTTTATGTTTAGGTTCTGAATTTACAGTATTAGTGAAAATGCTGTGGAGTACCAGTTAGAGACGTACTTGGACCAGGGGCATACATGGGTCACATTCCATGTTGGCCATCATAAGAGGGTGGGTTTTTTCACTATTGGTTGATGTACAGACCCCAGTTGGGGTCTTCTTGGGGGAAGGGCCACAGTTGGTGTGGGCTCACAGGGTTGCAGCCACAGTGGACATTGCAAAACCCATTATGGCTGCTATTTCCCTGAGTGACATAATCATCTCTTGCTTTTTTACCATTTCAAGAACAATTTCTGGGGTGATCATTTTCTTCTGCATCTTGCAGGATGATTGGCTTAAGATGAGATGTGTCTGTCTTGGGAACCAGATGGTGCCATCTGATTGGCTGTTTCTGGATTCCGGCTTTCCTGGGTAACCCCTTGGCTAAATTGGCTAATTCTGGATGCTAGTGTTGATACAAGATTTGGGTTAGCAGCTGCCTGTGCATGATGGGCAAATATGATCATGCTTGAGGACACAGGAGAAAGAACACACTCCTGGGTAGTGCTTGGGAAGGGGCATACAGGTTGGGAATGCCCATAGACAGATGCTTCACTATTGGAAGACCCAGTGTTGCCCTGCATGATTTTTTCAAGGCTAGGGAACAGCTGGTTTATTTGATTGTTATTAAAAGAAGGCATAAATTTTTTTATTAGAAATTATACTCAAAAAGAGGAGTGTATATTTTAGTCAATTTTATTGTCAAGTATGTTAAGTTGATGAATAGAAGGATCTAAACTTTAGCCGTCCTAAACTGGCATAGGGTGATTTTTGAGAATGCCCGTGATTCCTAAAAGAGTTATCACAAATCAATTCTAGATCCTCCAACTTTCTGTTTGAGATGCCCACAGAATTTATATTTATTTCTAACTCACCTCATTTTTTATTTGAAATTTGGTTCTTGGATTTGACAATCCCACAATTTCATATTCATTCATTTTTACATGTTGCCTATGATTTGTTAGACATACAGGTAATCTCAAATTGTACATTAGAATCCTGCATTTCTGATTTGTATATCCCACATCTGCTTGTTGTGTTTAATTTTTAGTTAGTTGAGTTATCTTCTCAAGGGATTCAAATTTTTCCAATTTAAATAAACCAAAAAAAAATCAAATTAAATGGTTAATTTTAATAGATATTTTAATTTTCACTCAGCTGAGTTGCCTGCAAAAGTGACTAGAAATTTGGACCAAGGATTTGACACTCCCTCATTTTTACGCTTAGGTTATGAATTTACAGTATAATTTTCTATAGTATACTAAAGCATAGAGCCAATTCTCAGCTTTAAAATAAGCTATCATATATCAAGATTAAATAAGTATTAACAGAGATAATTTTCTTTTTGTTTTTTTGTGTGTATTAAAGGTAAATTTATATGTATCAAATTGAGTCCAGGCCTTTGATTATGATGCAAGCTCAATCTCAGCCTTTCACTCTGTATCTCAGCATCTAGAAAAGCTTGAGCTAATATATTTAGTAGCGCTTTGATCATTATTATCTGAAATGTTTATCTAGATGATATAAAATTTATGAAAGCTATTTTATTGAGTCTTATTATTATTTTTAATGGTGTACTCTACTGATAAAATTATTAGGATACTGTAATGGTAAGAAGGACTAACTTTAAAAACAATCTGCAGCCACTAGGATAAGATGATGCATACATTAGCTTTATAACAATATTCAGCCACTTGGATTAGGTATTGCATCTGAGATGAGTAGTATATTATTGTAGGTCAGAATAAATAAAAAAGAATATACAAGCTAATTATGATATTGTTATCTCAGTCAATCTCAGACTTTTTTAATGCTATCTGTTACTGTAAATTCAGAACCTGAATGTAAAAATGTGGGATTGTAAAATCCTTGGTCCAAATTTTGAATCACTTTTGCAGGATGGCCTTTTTTAATTAAATTGATTTTTTGTATTTTTATTTTAATATTTGAAAATGCTGGAACTCATAGACACTTTGCAAAGTTCAAGTCAAACTGCATATTTTCAATGGACAAAATGAATTAACTGAAATCAGATTTGAAGCGTTCAAATTCATCAACCATTTTCATTAAGCTTACTATGTTTTTGAAATTGCGGGATTGTCAAATCCAAGAACCAAATTTCAAATCACTTTTGAATGCCACTAGTAAACTCAGATATTAATTGCAGGAACTGGAATCCAAATTTAATGTACATTAAGCACACTAGGAAACACCAACCCAAATAAAGAAGCTCCACTCTGCATAAAATCAAACTAAAAATTCAATCTCAATAACCATAATTAGACATAAAAAGTGATTAAACTTTAAAATCATCCAAAACTGGAAAGGATACAATATTATTCACTTCAAATCACGGATATAGAAACTCTGCTACTATTCAAGGCTAAATCAAGAGAAAACAACTATCCACAACTAAACCAATAAATCCAAATAAATACATATTTTTAATCTAAAATATATATTTTTTTATTTTATTTTTATTGACCATCAATTGCATTTCCATCCGCTCCTGCACCAGCCTGCGGGGCAGCCTGTCCACAAGGGGTCCCAGAGGGTCCAAGAACAGACCCAGAACCCAACTCAAGGGGAGTCATGCCAATACACAGGCCTCCCAAGGTCTCAGTGCCAGCCAAACACCTCCCACATCCCAAGCCAGAACTACCAGCTTGAATCCCAGGCAGAAGCCACTTTCAAGGCCTGCTAACAAAGTCTCCTACACCAGGGTCACCAGGAATACTGAGGTTACTTACACCTCCACCGTTTACCCAGTTGTCACCCGGCCCCGCACTCTTGACCCAAGAGTTGCTACTTCCTACCCCCGCGTCTTTGACACCACCTACAAGCCATTGGCCACCACCAAGGAACCATCTGCACCTATTGTGTATTCAACCATTGACAGCGCCACTGCAAGCAAGTGTGATCCCACCTTCTACAAAAAGGTCCCCATCCCCTGTGTCAATCCTGGTAGCCAAAATGCTGTGATACCTGCCAAGGGCTGGCGTCAGTTGACAGATAATGAGCGTGAAGCTCTCAACTGCTTGAATGGGGGAATGGCGGTTTGGGATACTGTGTCCCAATTTGGTGTCACAGCCAGATACATTGCCAACATCAACACCAAGTATGGCAACACTGTGCAAATTGCCAAATCCACCAAGGCTAAGTGGCAGCCCAAACTTCTTCAGCCTGTTCATATTGATGCAATCAAGCAGTAGGTAGCCAAGGATTGCCACCTGGACACACTTGCTGTCCAATCAATGCTCACCACAGAGTTTGGGCTTTCTGTTTCTAAAACCCTTGTTTACAAAGCAATGGTTGATTTGGGCTTCTTGTAGAAGGTGCTCGGAGTTTCTCTGTACAATAGAAACAGTGAAAAGACCATTGAGGATTGACACATTTATGCCAAGACATATCTGGCACTAAAGGAGACTGGGAATGTCCAGTTCTTCTATATCAACAAATCATTGTTTTCCTCCTCACTCAGGTCTAGGCATGGGTGGGTTGAGAAGGGGTCCAAGGACAGCATAGCCCATTGTGCAGCTGTCCGTTCCCAGACCTATTCCATGGTCGCTCTTCTTGGTCCTTGCGGGTTGGACCAGTATCAGATGATTAAAGGCTCCCATAACAGCAGGACTTTTCTCAATTTTCTCTGAGCTGTCAAGGAGTACCTTTGGATAAATTACAGCAGCACAACCAACGTTGTTGTGCTTGATAATGTTGGGCTCCACAAAGTGGATCTGGTTGTGTCCAAATTCCCCATCAACAAAAACAGCCACACCTCCAGCCACTGACTTACCAATTGTCCAATGAGAATTCTCTTCCTCCTGCCATATTCCCCATTAATGAAACCAATCAAGGAGGTGTTTGGTTGGATCAAGAATAAGGTGAAACAAGGCCTTTCTCAAGACACTGAGGATCTATTCAATATTCTCAAGATCAGCCAATTTGTAATGCCACCCAATGTGGTGGTGGCTTTCTATGAGCACTCGGAATCCTTCCTCCCAAAAGCCCTGGCCTCTGAGCCAATCAGATAAATGAGTGCTCCGGGTTTTATTTAGTTTTAATTTTGTTTAGTTTGTTTTTAGTAGGACTCAAAAATTATTATTTATATATAATAACGTGACGTTTTATTGTATTATAGACATATAAGAGTATGTGGAAAAGGTAAGTAAAATTAATTATACTAGGTTTGAGGACATATATTTTTATTCTAATGGACTAAATATTATATTGACTGTTGCACTAACAAATAAATAAATAAATAAAAGATCCATTAGTTTTAAAAGCTATGGCAACAAGCAAAAATACTTCAGATTTAAATGAAATCCAACTCTCAGGTTAAAATATACACTCTGTTAACAGGGTTTATTGGCATTAATGGGCAAAATGGGTCAACACAGCAACAAAGGGCTCACATGCAAAGCAAAACCATTCAAAATACAATCCAAAATACATTGATTCACAAACAAAATGGTGTGAGTTGAATTTTGGTGTACATATGCTTACTATGTGAATTGGTGACAAAATACACCCAGAAGATGTGTCAAAATTCAAACCAAAAACAAAACACAATAGCAACTCACTACGTAAACAAAATCACTCACGCAATGTGTGCAATGGATTGTAATCATGAATGATACCAAGGTATATAAAATAAGACACAAGATCTGAAACAAATTTTTTAAAAATATTGTGTTGGGTGTTTGAATTTGGCAGTAAAATCTAGGAAAATGGATGGATTTTTTTTGAGTATTCTAAAATGGGCATTGTAAAACCAAAAACAACTAATTAAGAAATAAAAAATCTATAATTGGGATATTGGGTGGGAAAAAATATTAATTGAATATCCATAAGCAGATAAAAGCAAAAATTAAAAATAGGGAGTAACTTAATTAAGTTTTATTTAATATTTTATTAAATTCTCAAAATGAAAGGAACACAGCAACAGACTACCATTGCATCTGTTGTGCGCCGCAGTTGCGGTTGCCCCGCAGGTCAAAGAATAGACTTAGTGCAACACAAGTGCCTACTCAGGAGGGAGGTGGGAGAGGAGAGTTCCATAGTGACACTGCACTGACACAGCCGGTTCAAGGAGCACAAGCTGCTAGGGTGCGGAGCATATACCCTTAGGTTCCAAAGCTGACCTGGAAGCCCACTAAGGTTACCACTACCAAAACAGTTAGAGACAAGGAGGTAGAACTTACTTCATATGTGTTCAACGTTGTGTACCGGCTAGAGTTGGTCCCGTCAGCCATGCTGGAGAAGGTGAAGCCTGTACTTGATACTAGCTATGAGCCCTACGTCAGTGATGGCAATCAGGAGGAGGACAAGGAGCCCAAGTTCTACCAAACTGATGAGGGACAGTTAGTGCTAAAGAAAGTTGCTGTGTTTTACACCAAGGTGACCATGCCCTGTGCTGTGCCCAACGCCAACTAGCCAATCCCCACCGCTAAAAAGCCCACTCACAAGCACATTCCTGACATTAAGCGCATCATCCTTCTCCGGCTCATGCAGGAATCTGGTGATTACAAGGCAGCTGTGGCTCTTGTTGGGGTGGATCCCAAGTACGCCTCAAAGATCTTCAACAAGTTCATTGATACTGGCCAAGTCCTTGCCGCGGAGAAATCCTTGCGTGTTTCCATCATGCTCACCAAGGAGCACAAATGGGCAATCTGCCAGTGGATCACCTGGGACTGCCATCTTGAACTGGCAAATATACAGGCCATGGTCAAGTCCGCTTTTGGGGTTAAGGCCTCAATTTTCTTTTACTACCATCTGCTCAAGGGGTTGTACTTTTCCTGAAAAAAGCTCGGGGTATCTCCCTACAACAGAAACAGCCCAGCCAATATCAAACCCGGAAAAATTATGCTGAGGCGTACACTGCCATCAAAGCCAAGGGGACGGTGAAATTATATTATATTGACAAATCAGCATTTGCCTCATTGATGCGCAATGGGTATGGGTATGTCCCCAAAGGCTCCAATGACAGGATGGCTTGGCGTGCTGCAGTCTGCGCCACAGCATACTCAATGGTGGCTCTCCTCAGTCAAAAGGGGGGTTGAGCTTTATCAAATGATATTGGGTTCTCACAACAGCTGTACCTTCTTGTCATTCCTCCAATTGGTCCAGGAACACCTGAGGCGCACAAGCCCAGGCTTCACCAATGTGATTGTGTTGGACAACGTTGGTCTCCACAAAATGGCTGACATTCTTGAGGAATTCCCAATGATTGACACAAGCATTGCAGTGGGCCCCCAGCAATTGGCTACGGCAAAATTGCACCTTCTCTTCCTCCCTGCCTATTTGCCCTTCCTAAATCCCATTGAGGAAGCCTTTGGGTGGCTCAAGCAAGTTGTCAAACAAGGAACCCCAACAGGGACCAAGGACCTGTTTGATTTGCTGCAAGATGGGATCCATACCCTCCCAGCTGAGACCGTGGCCATAGAATTTGGCCACGCAGATTCGTTCATCCCTGCGTGCCTATCCAAACAGCCAATCAATTAAAGGCTTAGTGTGTCCAACTTTTTTTATGTTCTCTAATTTAATATTCAAGATTTATTGATTATCATTTTATATTTAGATAGTTCCACGCCCGCAATCACATTCAGAAGATCCACCAATAGATGTAAGTAATTTATTTATTTTATTATATATTATTTAATATGTCATCTGAGGTTATCCCAAACGCTTGATACTGGATTACATGAATATATTTATATTACTTTTGTCAAATAAATATAAAATAGTCTTATAAAAATTAAACATAAATTGTAAGGGTGATTTTATTACCGTATTATTTTATACTTTTATGAAACCCATTTCCGCAATATATTTTGCAAATCTTGTTTGCTAAAATATTATTTGAAAAATTATTTATAATATAAATTATAGTAGAGTATAAATATATTTATTGATATAGAGATAAAATTAAGTGCACTTATAATGGGTTCAGCAGTATGTACCCACCCGCAATGGAGGTGGCGCACAACTTCCACCGCCACACTGTGGACGGTGGATACACCCTTATTAAAGTATTTGCGCCTGCTGGTAAAAGGAAGGATGGTGAGGTGGGAATGGAGGAGCAGCTTTTCTGGTGGGGCTGCAAACCCAAAGATGCCAGCCAGGACCAGGGCGTCCTGGATGACGTGATCCACTGAGTCATACCCAGGGGGGACCTTCTTCCCGTCCAGTGAGAGCCTGGCCTTGCTGACCCCAAGAAGGGCCCTGTCTAGGTCCTCTACACTGGCGCTCATCCCAAAGAAGAAAAGATACCCAAGGTAAACAACAAGGCAAAGCCTTTGTCCAGCAAAGGCTTCTGTAAACTTGCACAATTTTTTGTATACAGCGCTAATCTTATTCTTGTGCTTGGTTTTGGCAAAGGTCAACTCCATAGCTGCAGGGACCCCTGTCTTGTTGGCACTCCAGGCCAGCCCAAAGTCTGCCAGGAGGATTTTTGTCTTCTTTACGGCTCTTGTGTCTGCAACAGCCAATTTTGACACTGCACGCCCAAAGTTCTCCAACAGGTAAGAGATGGTATGCTCCACTGGGAAGCAGAAGCAAGCAGCCACATGAGCCCGGCCCATCTCCGGTATATTCTGGAATGGGAGCGACGCCAGGACCTCCCAAACAAGCTCAATGGAGTTTACACAGTACTCTCCACTGAGGTTAACCGGGTCCAGGCAGACCAGTTGGGCATCCTTGTAGGCAGTAACTGCCCACTCAGATGCCCCCTCACCATGCAAAAGCCCAGCCAATGCCTCCCTGGATATCAGGAATGTACCATGGATCCTGTATTCAAGCTCCTGCAAGACAGGGGGGACAGGAATAGCTGTTTGGCCACATGAGTGGCGTAGTTGGAGTAGAAGGTGGGGGGGACAAAAGGAACCAGGACCCGGTGGAGTTCACCATCAACATCTTCTAAAAAAGGTAAGTATTTAAGAATTTTTATTAATTATAATTTTTTAGGTTACCTTCTTGGGTTTTTTCCTTGCTGGCAGCTTCAGCCGGCTTTGCCATTCTCGGCGCAAGCAATTGCGCAAGCAATTCAGTGTCCTCTGCTCTGGCACACTTGGCAGGTTTTAGGTGGGCATACATCTTTGGGTCATTAACCCAGACAGACAGCGCGGAAAGATTGTATGCCTTGAACTGGAGGCCCTTGATCACAGTTTTTTGAATATTTATTAAGCGCTCAATTGTCTTTTCTGGGGTGTCTGGCATTTTTGACATTAGTGCCTTTGCGGACACCTTGTTAATTTTGTCCCCAGTGAGGATGGCAGACTTCACTTTGGCTTTGACCTTGCGGCCAATGTCCTTTATTTTGGAAATTTCCAAGTCAAGGTCTTTTAGCAGCTTCTCCAATTCTCTCATTGATTTTTTACTAACCTTTCCATATGTTTTTATAGCTTTTGCCCCAATAAATTCTGTATTATTTTGATACTGTTGCCTCTTTGTTTATTCCTTTTTGTTTTCCCATCTACTAAATTATCCCATCTTTTTACCCATTTTGTATATGTTTTACGCTCATCTCAATATGTGTGGTTTGCTTTGTGTTGGCATTGTTTCCTTGATTACCATATTATTTTTGGCGCTTGACATAGTCCCTTGTGAAAACATTAACAACAATTTGATGATCAGCTAAATTTAAATTAGAAAATTATAGTGTTAACTGTTTTTAGATAAAGTTGTTACTGATCCAAATTCAAAACCTTAATGATAAACTTTAAGCCAATCAGGAGCCAGGTGATAAAGTGATTGTTGTGACATAAAGAATTATTGAATGACCCTTTATGTCACAACAATCACTTTATCACCTGGCTCCTGATTGGCTTAAAGTTTATCATTAAGGATTTGAATTTGGATCAGTAGCAACTTTATCTAAATACAATTAACCTATAATTTTCTAATTTAAATTCAGTTGATCACCAAATCATTGTTAATATTTTCACAAGGGGATGTGTTTGGGTGCTAAAAATAACTGTGTTCAGGATCTAGATACATAACATAGTAAATATAGGATTTTATAGAAATAAGCTGAACATAAAGAATATAGCCACTATAAACAAAGAGAACATGAACAATTGAAATTAAAAAAAGATAATATAAATAGAAAATGTTTGGTGACAGGGGTTTATTGGGGCGGGGGAGAGTTATGCCTAGGAGGCAGAATAACACAGGAAAGAAGACGTAGAGGCGATGCTGGCCTGGGGGGTCTGGGATTGGATGGGTTGGGCTTGCGGGTGGGGGGTGTTGGTGGCGGGGTAGAGGCAGGAGGATTGCACGTGATGGCCACCATATACTGCTCATTGTACTCCTCATCAGTCATTGGCTGGATGGGCTGGTAGGTGGCAGTGGCCTGAGGTGGAAGATGCTTATCCTTACGTGATTGGTTGCCCATGTTCACATGGAAAACCATTTGTGCAAACAAGTCAGCCATCATTTGGTGACCAAAGAGAAAATTGTGATCAAGGACCTCAAGATAGAGGTTGTTGAAAGCCTGAGGGCGGCGCTCCCAGAGTTTATCTCCAATATTAAAGAACACAACATCTGCCAGATGGATGTTGGCGTGACCAACTGAAACTGAGGCCTGGTGCCCGCGTTGCTGGATGGCCTCAAGGGCGGTGGAGCTACCCTACATCTGGTGGCTCAAGAAAACCCAGTTTTTGGAATTTGAGCCATCCCAGGAGTCAAGCAACCCATCAAGGATGTGGCTGTATGAGTACTCATTGATGAAATCAGGGTTTTTCTAATAGTAGATAAAACCCTTAGCTGAAACAGCCAGAAATGCACCAATGAATGTCCCCTTCTTGACCTTCTTCCTTCCATTCTTGGTGGCTGCTTTTCCTTGCTCACCATAATTGTCAAATGCAATCAATAATTTGTAGTACAAGACAAACATGATGTCATCTGTTAGACTTGTCAAGCATCTGACCAGGGTTGATTTGATTGCGGTGTCATATGGGGAATCCTCAGCGCTATTCCATTGGTTGTCGGCAAAATTTGTAAGAACCCTAATTGAAGCCACTTTGCCATACATCCAGTGCTGCACCATGCGCTCAGACACCCATATGTTATGGTGTGCAAGTTGCTTCCAGACCTGGGTCAAGGGAAGCCTAGGGTCCCGCTGGAGGAGGTCAAGCATTATTGGGTATGCCTCATTGATCTGGGACTCTGTGGCCTTCTTTGGCTTCTTGGATGTCCCAATCAGATTCCCTTTATTCATCAGGTTGTTGAACTCCCGCATGAAAGTAGCCCGGGTGAATTGTAATTGGCTGGCTATCTGATCCCAGGACAGACCCTGCAGGTTGAGTGCCACAATTTCCTGAAGAATTTGGGCAGTGATTATTCTGCGTTTGGGGAGCTGGGCGGTGGGAGCTGAAGCCTGGTTGGCTGAGGGGGGCAGGTTGGGCGGTGGCAGGAAGTTATTCCAAATCAAGGTTACCATCCTGATTGGTTGGTTGACAGGCAGCTTGTGCAGGGGTGGGTGTGGGAGCAAGGGCAGAGCTAGACACTAAGTGACTAATGAACAAGTCAAAGCCATATGGGTTGGGGGTTAGTAACAGGTCAGCTTCCTTGTTACCTGCCTCAAAGACTTGGGTGTAAGCAGATGTCTCCACATTCTGAGCCTTGCCTCCATTGAAGCTGGCTTGGCTGCTGCTGGCTTGGTTGCTGGTGCTGTCAAAAATGTTGCTAGTAAAAACCATTGTAAAAAAAGCTAGGATAAAATCACTAAAAGTAGATATTTTAAAATTTAATGGTTTATTTTTATTATAATCTCAAGTCCATATTTAGAAGGTTCTCAAAACCTTTTCATACAAATCTGGAGCCATGAAAATGGATAAAATGCCTCTGTTCCTAAATTGGATAGCTGTTGATTGGCTGTTAAATTGATATTTTTCTATTTTAGGCTGCTCATACTACACATCTTGTGTGAGTTCCTTTTGTTTTGTGCTTGTGTAATCTTGCTTCTAAATTACTCAAGTTTAGTTTTGTTTTAGTTATTCTGTTGGTGCCTCATATGAATCCTGATTGGATTATAATATACTCCAGAACAGCATCCATCCATTTCACTTGTTGTGTCAGTTCATTTTGTTTGTGGTTTGAACTACACCGCTTGATGTTTGCTTTAATTTTGTATAATGGGTTAATGAAACTTTGTTTTTGGTTTGACAGTTCATTTATTAACCAAAAATATTTAAATTAATTATATCCTGAATATTGCGCAACTTGGCTTTTGTTTAAATCTGAAATCATTTTGTTTAAATCTGAAGTATTTTTGCTTGTTGCCATAGCTTTTAAAACTACTGTAGAAATAAATTAGTTTATTTAAATAATTGTGACTTGTTGATAGTACTTTGGATTTTTTAAGCTACAAATTGGACCTTGCATGTCATCATCTGATCCGTGTTATTTCAGTGCCACTATAGCCACACAACACAACCACCAATGATTTTCATGTATTGCTTACTAATTAGTACTTAGGACGCAGGTCAAGTATATCAAATATGTTTACCAAATCACATTACAAGGGAAAGGTATTTGAGTTCTAAACAATCATTTGTTTAGAACAATAGTGGGGCGGGCCGCATGATTTGGATAAATTCAATTCTTGATGTTTATCTATGTGACAAATAAACCCATACTCAACGAGCTAATAAATAAAAACATTTTTAACTTATTTTTAATATTTGACGTGGTTGCAACTTTAACTAATGTCTTGTAATATATTTAGATATATTAATATTATAATTTACATACTGAAATTTAAAATAAAAATTAAAATATTAAAAGTAAAATTATAATTATAAATCTTAAAAGTTAAATATTAAAGTTTAAATATTTGAAATTTAACTATTTTTATTAAATTGTGATTTATTCTAATATCAAAATATTTGATATTAAAAAATTTAATATTGTAATATGTATTATTAAAATTTTAATATTAACTTTTAAATACCAATTTTTTAATATTTAAATATGTAATATTTAAATTTTTATAGTAAAATTTTAATAGTACATATTTCAGCATTAAAAAATTTAGTATTAAAATATAAAAAGTAAAAAAATTAATTTGCAAGGGGAAAATATTTATTGGGGGATGCTAACTGCAAAGGGATGTGATTATTCCGGGGAATTATACCCCAAAATTAAATTTTTGGCCAATGCATCTAATTAGATCCACGTACTCTTCTGTACGTGGTGGACAACCCTGGATGTGATTGCTAGAGGGGTGGCGCCCTGTACCCCGGTGGTTGCTGATTGTTTGATAAAAGGCAGACAGGTGAGCAAATTGACTAGTAGGTTTTTTGGGGGGGGGCACATAGTACCCGTATAGCGTTGCCAATACAAATGAATCATAGAGGACGTGTTCAACTGTCCTGTATCCCTGTGATGTTTTCTGGCAGTTGAGGGCTACGCGGCAAATATCCATTTGAATAGGTACATCCTCCAACTTTTTGACATTGGTTTTTAATATGCAGTGGAGGAGGATTCCCAGGTATACCGCAACGTGGATTCTTTGCAAGGTATACTTTTCCAAGAACATGCATAATTTTTTGAATGTTTGTACTAACCTATTAATATAGGATGTTTGGTAGAACTTGAAGAGGGTTCTGGGGGGCGCCTGACTTGAATCAGCCCCTCAGGCCTTGGCAAATGAAATAAATAAAGGTTTAAAATTATTCACGAGGACTGCATCCCTAATTTTATTTGATAGTGCCTTAAAAACTTCATTAAAAATTACAGATTTCAAATATTCATTTCCTATTTGAAAGTTGGTTTTTATTAAATTCTTTTCATATTTGTTGATGTTTGTGAAGGGGAATCATTGAATGCTTTCATATATGTATTCATTGAAGTTCAGTTTTATATCCCCGCAAATTTCATTCATTTCTTTGATTTTGATAGTTGATCCTGGTTCATATGCTTCCCTTATCCATGGCAAGCACCCTGCAGGTGGTGAATATTCCCTATCTTGAGCTTCAATATTAAAAAAATTATTCATATTCTGTTGAATTATTTTATTTATTTGATTTTTATTTATTTGTTTTACAGGGGCCACCAGTGACTGGTAACCCCCGTAAAACCAACTTGGCGTATAAGCTGCCACTTCTGCGGCCTCATCCCCATTTCTGGTGATGGCTAAAATAAATATAAGTAAAACATAAAAAGACTTACTAATTGTTTCCCCTGTGGCCCGCTCAGCCACAGGCGCCACTTTGGCAAACTTCATGAGTGTTGGATGCTCTTCATTAATTTTTCTAGGCTTAATTTTTCTTATATTTCTTGCAACTTGTGTTTCTTCTTGGTTTTCAGTTGATAAAGCTTCTGTATTTCTTGAAGGCTTCTGCTTCTTGCTTGTGTTTCATTTTCATCTGTTTCCATTTGGTTGGTTTCCTCTTCATTGGTGTTGGTTTCCTTTTGAATTTCTGTTCCTTCAATTAGTTTGATCTTATTGTTTTCTTTGGCCCCCTGCCAGAACTCCCACAAATTGTAGGCCGTGTTGTTGAACTTTAGACTTGATAAAATTGTTCCTTGTAGATTAAGTAATTTTTCTTTATTCTTTTCATCTATAATATTTCCCAATTTATCCAGAGCATCTTCTTTTGACTGGATTAGTGGCTGGCCCTTGTTACCTAGCTTTCCTGTCACTATTTCCCTGATATTTCTTTCTATTTCAACAACCTTTTACAGGTGTGCTTCTAATTTGTCAATCAAGTTATAGATTGTTGACATATTGTTTGAATTCCATCAAAAAACTGTTTTTTATAGTACTATCTTCAACGCATACATATTTTTCATCATCATTAATAAATTAAAGACAATAAACATAAATATTGGATTAGAATATTGCAATTAGATGTCAACTCTTGATATTTTGATATTATTTGCATAACTCAATGCATTTTGTTTAATAAAACCCACTGTAAACTAGGTCTTTTCATTACAATTTAAAATAAATTGACTGTGTTTATATTAGGGCCATTAACGCTTAGTACAAATATTGATACATAGTGCATTTTACAGCCTGTATATTTACCTATTGGTAATAATTCTGTAAACTTTTCAGTTGGATTTTACAAGGTAATAAAATGTAATGTGTTAATAAATTACAGTTTACTGTCATTAATTGGTTGATTTTCTTTGCTGTGGCAATTGTGCATTTTCTGATATTTACGCACTAGTATCCAATTGGTTGGCTTCACATCCGATTGCACAGGCAACAGGAAAACAAGCCACCACCCCAAGACTGAATGTGGTCAGGGTAGCGGCTTGTTTTCCTATTGCCTGTGTGATTGGATGTGAAGCCAACCAATTGGATACTAGTGCATAAATATCAGAAAATGCACAATTGCCACAGAAAAGAAAATCAACCAATTAATGACAGTAAACTGTAATTTATTATAACATTACATTATTATTACTCACAAAATCTGACTGAAAAGTTTACAGAATTATTACCAATAGGTAAATATACAGGCTGTAAAATGCACTATGTATCAATATTTGTACTAAGCGTTAATGGCTCTCTAATATAAACACAGTCCATTTAGATAAATTACAATGAAAAAGGCCTAGTTTATAGTGACATTTATTAAACAAAATGCTTTGAGGTATGCACATAATTTCTAAATATCAATAGTTGACGTCTAATTGCAATATTCTAATCCAATATTTATGTTTATTGTCTTTAATTTATTAATGATGATGAAAAATATGTATGCTCATAATTTTAAGCTATTTGTAAAATGTACAAAATTGTATTAATTATGGGAAATGTTGATAATGTAAAAAGAAAATATTATTAATTATGAATTGAAAGAGAGATATCAATTTTAATAAGTTGTCACAAAGAAAAGATTTATTTACTAATCAAAGGACGGGAAGAGGAGGGAATGGGCAGAATGAACATTGTCTTCATCTGTGCCTATGAAAGAGGTGGCATCAGAGATAGTGGGGAGGGAATGGGTGGTGGTTTGGGAGTCAGGGTTGGAAGGCAGGTGGCTTAATGGAGGGGGGTTGGGGAGGCAGGGTTTGTTGACTGGGAAGGGGCAGCAAGAGCTGATTGCTTCAATTGCTCAAATTCTTCTTCCATCACATATACTGGCTTGAAAAAACAGATGGACTGGCGTGGGGGGAGACAGGGGTCCTTTCTGGACTTATCACTATCACTTGCATAGAAGATGATGAGATCAAATAAGTCCTGGAAAGACGTGGAAGGGAAAAGCTCATACCTCCTATCAATTTGGGTGCATAGTTCTTTGTAGGTGGCAGGCTTTAGGCGCCTGAGGGCAGAACCAAAATTGTAGAGACATACATCTGCAAGATGCATGTTGGCGTAGTTGATGGGGTAGGACCAGCAGGTATGCCCACAGCCCTGATTTCTTGGTTAGCCCATTCCCGCTGCTCCATCTCTGCACTCAGTACAACTGTGTGCAAAGTGTTTTGTGTGGCCCACTCTTCCAGCATGGCCTTGAGCTCCGTCTGGTAGGCATACCCATCTGCGGTGTTTAATATTGCCAGATAATAATTGACACCCAATGGTGAAACTGCCAATAAAACCCCAACAAACCAATACAATATTGGGCCGCGCTTGTACAACGTCAGACTGGATACACTTCTCTCCAAAATCTTGGATACTTGCAGATATCTTAGCATACAACAGGAAGATTATGTCATTATGGGCCCTTGTTGCCCTTCCTTTGATAAAATTAATAATAGTCAAATTATAGGGGTCAGTGGGCACCAAAATGGGGCCACTGAGAACTTTATTGGACAAGATTCTAGCAGCAACCACAACTCTGTGCATCCACAAATTCACTGTTCTTTTGTTGGTGAAGATGCTGTGGAGTCCCAACTGGAGACGTACCTGGACCAGGGGCATTTGCGGGTCATGTTTCATAATGGCCATCATAAGGGGATGGGCTGTGTCACCTTCGGTTAAAGTACAGGCACCAGTTGTGGTCTTTTTGGTAGGGGGGCCACAGTTGGCGTGGGCTCACAGGGTTGCAGCCACAGTGGACTTTGAAAAACCCATTGCAGCTGCAATTTCCCCAAGGGACATAAGCTTTCCTTGCTTTTCAACCATTTCAAGAACAATCTCAGGAGTGATTAGTTTTCTTCTGCGTCTTGAAGGCTGATCGGCTGGGAGAGGAATATGTCCATCTTGTGAACTGGTCAATGCCATTTGATTGGCTGTTTTGGGGTCCTGGGCTCTCTGGGTGACCCCATGGCTAAAATGGCTGGTTCCAGATGCTATTGCTGATAAGGGATTTGGGTTGGCAGCTGCCTGTGCATGGTGGGAAAACAGGGCCATGCTGGAAGTTGCAGGAGAGCAGAAAGACTCCTGAGTAGTGCTTGCAGAGGGGCCTGCGGGTTGGGAGTGGCCATAGACAGAGGCTTCACCATTAAGAGACCCAGTATAGCACTTCATGATTTTGTCAAGGCCAGGGAACAGCTTGTTGACTTGGTTGTTATTGAAAGAAGACATAATAAATTTTTATTAAAATTTTAAACTCAATAAGAGGAATGTATATTTTAGTCAATTTTATTGTTATATATGTTAATTTTGTGAATATTATGATCTAAATTTTAGCCATCCTAAAATAGAATAGGGTGATTTTTGAGAATGCCTATGATTCCTAAAAGAATCAGCACAAATCCACTCTAGATCCTTTGGTATCCTTTTTGAGACACCCATAAATTATATTTATTTCAAATTCCTTGCAATTATGATTTGAAACTTGGTTCTTGGATTTGACAATCCCACAATTTCAGATTCATTAAGTTTTACATGATGTCTATGATTTGTTTGAAATACAGGAAATCTCAAATTGTACATTAGAATCCTGCATTTCTGATTCATGTATCCCGCATTTGTTTGTTGTGTTTTGTCTTTTGTTAGTTGAGTTATCTGCTCAAGAGATTTGAAATTTGCCAATTTAAATAAATCAAAAAAAGTCAAATTAAATTGTTAATTTTATTTAATATTTTAATTTTCACTCAGCTGAGTGGCCCACAAAAGTGATTCAAAATTTGGACCAAGGATTTGAAATCCTGCATTTTTACGTTCAGGTTCCAAATTTAGAGTAACTTTAAAGCTAACAATTTTTTTATTAATTTAACTCATCTTATTCTTCTTGCTCTTTGTTTTGGGTTTTTGAAGTTCATTGCTACAAAAAAATCTCTTACTTAAATTGATAATTATATTTATGATTTGAGTCTATCCTATTAAATTAGCCTAGCCCTCTTTTCTCAAGCAAGTCAAGCCTCAGCAAAGAGTTTAATCATCTAATCATATAAAATTATTTTAATTTTTTACTCATCTTCCAATTTTAATCCACAAATTTTTGTAGCTAGATAATATATACATATAAGCCTCTTTGATATAGTTGCAATGGTTGAACCACTTATTTAAAAGTTAAAGAGTGAAATATAAATTTATAAGGTTTGAGTGACCTATTTTCTCACTTCAATATAACTTAGGCTACACTTCACCAACTTCAAACTTCAGGCTTTCAAAGATACATGTAAGAGATTACATGTAAGATTCAACAATTTTCCCCAAAGGTATTGTATGTAAGGATGAATCAAATCAAGCTTTTGGCTTGCCCAATGATTTTAATTGTAAATATTATGGAAAAGTTGATTTAATTCAATCTATTTTTGCTTGAGCTCAATCGAATTGATATTGTAGACAGACAGCGTCGCTTTTATATATATTAATTTGCAAAAAAATCAATTATGACATCTAAATTTGAAAGTGCGCCCGAGCGGTTGAATGATTTGTAAATACCACAAGTCGAAAGAGGACGAATATTAGGCTTGAGTATATAAACCCAGCTACTCTTCTTGATAATTGGGGCTTCAAGCTATTTTCGACCTCATTTTTTTTTCTGTCGACGATAGTATTAGTAAGGGTAGACATCTTCGGGTATAAGTCTCAAAGGGTGCTCCCCCTTTTTAGAGACACGTTGCTCACCGCCTGAAGTACAGGTAATACCCGGTAGGGCGCGATGTTCAATCGTGGGCTCGTGATAGAGTAGGCTAGAAATAGTCCGAAGCCATTGTCATTTAATAAAAAGTTTCTTTTTTTCTTTCAAAATTAATACTTAGCATCACACTGGTTCACTAAATTTTCCATGATAATACTCGAAGTCATTGGCCATATTTTTCTCTGTGCCTCTCTTTAAATTTTTAAATATTATTTCCAGTCTTTTGCAACCAATAAAGCATCTACATTTTTATTATAACATTAAACTAATCTACATTGATTAAAATTTAACTTTAATAAGCAAATTTTATTACTTGATGTTTAATAGAGCTTTTCATTTATAGCAGCAGGTCTGTTACGTTAAAACATCCAAAAGCTAAAATATATCTTGTATATATAGCTATTTTTTAAAAATTTACAAATTTGCAAAGTAGATGTATATAATGCTACTTATTATTTCCAAGTTCACAATCAAAATGTTTTAAATATAAAAGTTGCTGATAAAATACACGTTTCAAGCTTCTTTTTTCTATCAAATTTACTTTTGTCACTAGTCATTTTTTGCATATTAAACTTGTTGGATTTAGAATGTAATTGTCATCTATACATTACTTCTATTCATGGCTTAGTAATAAGCTTCACAATTTTCATCACAAAACATAAAATCAAATATAATCTTTAGCTTTCTTTTTGGATAGATGTAATTAAAGTTATAGAACCCTACTACGATCCAACTTGAAACAATAATCTAACTTAAAACAACTTTATATTATTTACTGTAATAATGTTAAATATCACAACAAGTAGGACTCCATTGGTTGCACTACATCAAATATAAATCCTAAATTAAAACAACATTTTGAATCAGCGAAATTAAAAATTATGGAACCTTAAAATAAGCCAAAAATAAAAAGTAACAGTTGGAAATAAAAACTTTACAGATTCAATAAAAGTGTTTTTCAAATTATTGCTTAATTTTATGATAGGTTTTTTAATTTTTGGCATTCTTTGATTTTTATTCTTTTGTTAGCAGACCAGAAATTATTTTAGAGTTACAGTAGTTTTTAAAACTGCAAGGACAAACAAAATCAATTCATCCTAAAGCAAAATTCACTCAACTAAGAACAAAACCAACTTGGCTCAGAATTAAATTAAAAATTAATAGTTTTATATCAATTAATAATATATTTGGGTCTCCTTCTAAAGTAGTTTTCAAAGCTATAGCAATAAGAAAAATTGAGACATCTGTAAGCAAAATCAACTCAACTCAGCGCAGAACAAAATATAAATCCAATGAATTTACATTGATTAACACTAGGTGTTTGTTCCCTTTTATTTCATTCTGAGATGTGTTGTTTTCATTTGCAGCTAAGTTCATTTTTCTTACAGATAACTCAATTTTACTTGTTGCCACATCTTTGAAAACCAATGTAGTAATAAGAAAAAAAACCCAACAATAGATTAACAACAGATATATTCCACTGTGGGCAAGAACATCCTTATGAGTCAAAAAAATTAGTAGTTCTTATTTAAGAGACTGACAAAGGAAGCATCTTGGAGTCAGGAAGTGATACATAAGCCACTCAGACACAGCAAAAAACTCAGAGCCTCCAGACTGGCAGAAAGGGCAGTATAACCCTAGAGTATCAAACCTGTCTAGGAAGGCTACAAAAGCATATACTACTATAAAGTGAACAACAACACTGCTGAGAAAGTGACACATGTATATTTCACTGTGTATTGCCAAGATGTAGTAGCTGCCAGTATTTTTCAGAAGATGAAAATGGTCTTGATAACAGCTACAAGCCCTAAATGAGCAATGATGACAGATGTCATGAATGAAATTTTAATACTTGTATTGAAAACCTGGGAATTGGACCCCAGCCCTCAGGAAATTGTTGCAACCACGTTTTCCTCTTTGCCTGCCAACATATCTTACAATACACAGGAGGCACTTGCTGAGTTGCCCCTTGACATATCTAATAGCATGAACCAATCTGATGGCAGTATCAAATTACAGGCACTTTTTCTTAATTAGAAGTGTTGCATATTTGACCTGCTGATCCCCGTACAAGTTATTCCTTGACTTGGAACCTTACATGGAACACAACTATGCCACACCCTGTGACCTTGTGGCTTTTCCCATATAGTATATTAATCATGATATTTTACAACAAACAACACCTTATTCTATTAATTGCTGTCTTTTCTATTGGACTGTTGTATTCCCCAATCAAACACTGAGCTCTAATTGGTTCAATTGCAACAAAATACCTTGTTTTGACCAGGGTAGACGGGAGCCCACCAGACTGCCAGTTGGGCCAAACCCTGGGCTGCTGGAGATGCCTTGCCCCAACCAGGAGGAACAAGAACCTGTCAGCCTGTCAAGTATTGAGACTGGAAGTTCAATATCAACATTGGAAACCCCAAAATTGAACCTTGACCCCCCAAAGGTAAATCAAGTCACCCAGGATGAATGAGGACATGCCAACTCACTTAGTTGCAAACCCTAGTTGTTGAATTACTCTGAGACCCACCAGCTTCTTAATGATGATTCCCCAAATGGTCACCATATTGCTGACAGCCTTGTGCCACCAAAGACACAGAAGTTGTAGCTTGCCTAAAGGAGGTTAAAACAAGGCCTCCTGCTATCCCTGCCAATGATCACCAGCTGCCACCAGTCTCCAGTCCAGAATGGGTAAGGCAATTAGCCTTCTCAGGTGATATGGTGAACAGCAGCAACAGAACAAAGCATCACCACTTCTATTCACCAGAGCATGTACAACCAGGATCTGCCGCCCTTGAAACCAAAAGCCAAGATGCATGTCATGCAAGCAAGCTGTCCACGGGCCTGAAGTCCGCAAAAAGGAAGCAACATCACCTGGTATAAGAACCACAGTGATATGAGGATGACCCTATTGTCATTTTCTATAATAAAGTTTAATAAACCTTTGGCTCAAAAAAACCTACCTTATCTAGTCTCAGTTATCTTTCATCTCAACTCCAGCCAAGTAGACAAATAGAAAACTGCCCCCTCTAGAGACCAACCTGCCAACCCACCTCAGGCCCTATACTGTCCCCCTGGAGCCCCCTTTAGACCTGTGCATTTTACCAAATACCTGCCCAACCCTGCCTACTTGGAGTTTAACTTGGAGAACACGCTCTGTCACAGTAAGTTCCATAATTCTGGGGATTATTCAGCTGAGTAGAAAAGCTCAGAAAGCCATAAAACCTTTAATAAAACTGACTGATTTAAAGGACTTGAATCAAATGGTTGATTGCAAATGGGTTACAGCTGCTCCAGTTTTCCAGTTGAATCCAATTCCCCCTGTAAGTTGATGTTGATAAATTGACATAATTTAAGGGTCACCAGATATGAGCTTATTTATCAGCATGGTCATCAGAAATTTGTCACCCAAGAGTTCTTTACAACCTGGACCAGATACTCACTTAACAATGTAGAAGGAATAGGAGCTCAGGATCCAGGCGGTATTGCTTAGTCAATTTTTGATATATATTGAATAATTTTCACTGTTTCAACTCTTAAGAGTTGAGTCCTCCCAAAAATTTACTCAATAAAAATCATATATCCCTTTTTCTAACTTACATTTTTAAAATGCATCCTATAGTTGGATTGTTGCGCTACATTCCCTACAATCTGATTATCAGCCAAATCATTACTGGAAGATGGGGCCCTGCAGTTGGAACTTTGTTGTTGGCACTGCCCAATGTTAATTTCATGCCTGCCAATCTTGGAGTTGTACCCCCTGTCTTTTAAACTGAAAATTGTGTTGCATCTCAATGTCCTGAATTTTATTCTGAAGACACTCTGATGCTTTCACAGGCTATTTATCTTGTGCTACTTTGGTTAGGATTAATTGTTTTACTTAATCCTAGTATCTCCATTGGAAATTTTAAAAAACAGTATCTGAAGCCATGTTGGTGGTTAATCATTAACTATATGTGGATTTGGGTGGTAATTCCTCACCACTTAGAAATGGCTTCTTACCATCCCACAATTTCCGTCACATTACTCAACTCTTTAACGTCTGAGCTTTTGGAAGCAGTTTGTCATGAATTTGTGCTTCTTTTCTCCTGTTCTGTTGAGATATCTGAATTTACCATGTTTATTTTTATCAGTTCTTTTCTGAGTTTTTGGTTTGGAATTTTCTTTAATTTGTGGTTTCCCTCTCTGGTTGCAGTTGTTGAGACTGGATCTTCTGTTTCCTATTTCTGCCACGCCATGTCATTTTGGCGCCCAGATTATTTTTCTGCTCCACCCACTGATGAAATTTTGTGTGAAGTTTTGGCAGCTTTATCATTCTATTCCAGTTCAAGCCTTAGCCACACATCCCAAGTTTACCATGTGATAACAAAGGTCTCTGAGGATGCTTGCAAATGGTTGTTATCTGCGGTGGAGTGCAATCCACGTGTTTGACAGAAAGTGCATCTTTGTACCCTTTGTTAAAAATTTGTGTGCATCTATTGAGAAGATCAAAGTATATTGTAAGTTGTACACCTTCCAACAGGGTACTCCACTCTCAATATTCCTTCCTCAGTTACTTGCCTACTGCTGTACAATTGATGTTCCCAAAGTGAATAAACTCTCAGCATTGTGGTTAGCAGTTGACCAGATTACCCAGAATTTGGCGGTTTGGGATTTCCTGTTAACCACAACTGAGGCCCTGGTAAGCCAAATTCTTTCTCTGGTCTCAAATCTGTTGACTTCCAGCAAGGTGCAATGGAAATCTAGCCAAACCTGCTGCTTGCTCCTGGTTTTCTGGGACTTGTTCCGCAGTGGTTTCCTCTTGCCAGAGTCAGGATTGTTCCCCTCATGTTTCTTCTCAGTTGCAATTGGCTATCTTGAAAAAACCTGCCAAGGTAAATGAAGCGCCAGTAGTGGCTGTCCCCAAGAGAGTTCATTAGCTATGCTCCAGCACGTTGTGCCCGCAAAGTCTTTGGTAGTCAAGTCCAAAGAGTTGCCTCTTGTTCCTAATGATTATGATCATTCCGTCCTTCCTGTTACCATCCAAGAAATGATTGAGCGTTATTTCCAGGAGCACCCTGCCTTCTTAGCAGCTGTATTTACCACTGAAGAGAAGCAGGATCCTGCTGGATTTGCAACATTTGCAGCAAATAAATCTACTTCTGGTTAATTTTTGTTTATGTCAGCATCAATAATGGTCAAACAATCTGTTGGCCAGCTATTCTGTTGGATACAAGTGCTTCCAAGAACTTCATGAGTGTTGAGACTGCAGACTTGCTACAACTCAAGTATCACCCTGGAATGCTGGTTAGGGTGTAGAGAAGCATCCAAATGTTTCCTCTTTTCCAGCTAAGAAGACAGTGACATTTTGTAGTTACAGGTCAATCTTTTACCGCGGGTTCTCCATATACCCTACTCTTATGTATCCTATTATCTTAGGAGTAGGCTGGTGGCAGGACCATAATGTATCAACCCTGCTAAAAGAAAATGAGCTTTAACTGGACCACTCTTAAGGCATATCCATCCATATTCTGTTGTTGGGTATGTCAGAATTAGAGCAGTCTTCTCAGATAATCAAGATATCCCTGTTTCTGCACCTGTTAGTTTGGATTTAATAGCATGCCTTAATCCTGGTCTGCGGCATTTGATGCCACTAGAGGCAAGGTCCTTCTAAAGCATACTCAGTTCAGCTTTGACTTTAAAGTCACTGTTGATCTGATTTGTATTTTGTCTCCTATTACCCTTTGACCTTGAAGGAAGACACATATTTGGAGGAGTGGACTTGGGACATGTTGGCAAAAGGTTACATCTTTAAGAAAGCTTTGTTAATTTGCTCTCCATTGCTGTTTGTTCAAAAATCTGATGGTTCTCTTTGACCTTGTGTTGACTACAGGAATTTGAATAAGATTACTATTCCTGACCCCTACCCTTTACCCCCTGAGGCAAAAAATTTCTTGGTGTGTTGAGGAACGCAAAGGTATTCTCAAAGCTTGATATATTGAATGTGTTCAGCCTGATTAGGATTGCAGAGGGAATGTAATAGTTGACAGCATTCAGGACTAAGAAAGTTATCTTCCAGTTCTGCGTTATGCCTTTTTGGATTGAAGAAATACTCTGGCTTGCTTTCAGCAGTTAATTGACTCAGTTTTGGGAGATCTCCTGGGTGTTTATGTCATTGTGTATATGGACAACATTGTGGTGTTCTCTCCAGATGAGGGGAGACTCATGAGGCCATCTGTCAGCAGTTGTAGAATTCTTATCCTCCAGGCTAACTTGATTATCAAGAGAAGTAAGTGTAGATTATAACTTTAAGCATAAAGTTATCTTTTTGGAGTAATATTATCTTTGAGGATAGTCACTATTGCTCCTGACAAAAAAGTAGTGATTTGAGAGCATGCTACTCCTAGCAACAATATCCCAACTATGTAGTTTCTTGGGAACTTGTTTTCTTGAAGAAATTTACACCACACTTGTCTGAAGTGGCTGTCCCCTTGTATTTGGTTAGCAGAATGACAACTTTGGTTTGGTTACCTGGGTGTGAGGATTACATTTGTGGCAGTCAAGGCTCTCCATTGTTGTCACCTGGCTTTTTGAGACATGTGGATCCTGAGCTTCCTTTTGTGGTTTCACACAGATGCCTCTAAATATGCTGTGGCTGGTGTGTTGTTACAGACTGTTAGCAATGGGGTTAAGAGACCTGTAGGGTATTTATCCCAGAAGATGGAGGCTTGGGAACACAACTACATGATTTACAATAATAAGGAATTGCTGGCAGTGGTATAATCCTTAAAACATTGGCACCACCATCTCATGTCAGTGTGTCATCTGTTTGTAATGAGGACTGATCATAAAGATCTTTACAGCATTATTATCAGGCACCGAATTGTTGGGTTGCCAATCCAGATGTCATGATGATCTGACAAGATAAAAGTTTTGCTACAAGTTCATTAAGGGTGCTGATAATCACTTGGCAGATGCGCTGAGCAGAAACCCTTCCCATCTCTCAGATGCTGATATGGACGCTGAGTTTAACACACATACTATGATTCTGGACAAGGCTGTGGTTCCTTTTGTATTACCACCACCTGATTTGCTGGCAACCATGTCCTTAACCAAGGGCGCAGACCTAGACTTATATTCCAAAGTTAAGTTTCTGCAGCCTCTGTCCAAAGGTTACAATAGACTATTGGAACTAGCATGTGCAAACCCGGTTGGCCAGCCACAGGGCTATCACAAGATAGGTCCAGTTTTATATCATCAAGGTTGCTTGTGGGTTCCATAAGGAACCATTTGGGACAAAAGCATGGAGGCCCATCATACCTGTCC